>PVKE010004641.1:0-63427 GCA_004027555.1 Craseonycteris thonglongyai
TGTGGAAGAGAGAGAGAGAGAGAGAGAGAGAGAGAGAGAGAGAGAGAGAGAGAGAGAGAGAGAGAGATACAGAGACAGAGAGAGAACTGAACTGGGGAAACTCCCCAGTTCAGCACATGGGTCCGCATGGGCCAGGCCAGGATTCGATCCTCGGTCCCCAGCGCTGCAAAGTGAGTGCTCAACCCACTGAGCCATCCTGGCTTCCCTAAAGACAACTTCTTGATCTAAGTTATATTAGAGCTCCTGAACCCTAAGGTGAAATGATTCCTCCTGGCTGCTCTCCAATGAGATCACACAGAGGAACTCAGAACTGTCCTCAAGCTCTGAAGAAATTACTTATTACTCTTTTCTTACCTCTGATCAATCAGCTCCCAACATGACCTGGAACCCCTAACCCACAGTGCCTTGTGATTTTGTCCTATATAATCTGTAACCTACACACCACCGGGGAGCTAGGCCTTAAGACCACAGTTCACTTGTGTTTTCGGGCTTGGCACCATTCCTTTAAATTCTTTGCTACAATCTCCTGTTCCTGTCTTTTTGGCTTTGATGCATGTGGGGAAAGTGAACTACTCAAGTTCAGTAACATTCTTTCCTATTTTCCCCCTGAGAAAAGTTTCCCATGTGTTAAACACATCACAGTTGTATGACATGATGTGTGTGTGTGTAGTGGGGATGGGAGGAAGAGAAAGAGGGAAAAAGATAAAGAGTATTCTTGTATAAATATGCATATGTATAATGTACATAAACACATGAAAATACGGTCTTCTAGAGAGGCAGAAAAATAAATCAACACGAGGCACAGAAACATGTATAATCAGATGGAGCAGCCACCTTCGGGACAAGGTGTTTCAAACCCCACTCTACAAACTGTATAATTAAAAAAACATTTTAATACTGGATTCTGCTTCACTTATAAGCATTTTGTTCCTCCTGTTGTTTTCTTTACTGAAGTCACAGCAAGAGCTGTGTTGAGACCCCAGATGATCTAAGCTGCTCGGTACATGCCCAGACAGCAAGAAAATGGTTTCTCTGGCAACAGGAGTTATGTGAAATCTCTGTGTCTTGTCCCCCCACCCTCCCTCTGATTCCTATTCACTTAAGCTGTTCACATATAGGCAACAATGAGGCATTGGACCTCTAATGAGCAATTCAAATTTATTGAGCTAACTCATGGAGGAGGGCACTGTGAGCATCCTCATTTCCTGTGTACGGAGGAGCAGGGCGCATTGTTGTATTATCTGTATTATTCAAGAACCATGAGCTGTCAGCAAACAGTCCAAACCAGATAAAATCAGATGAATATCTAAAAGATGAAGCATATATAGAATTTATTTCCATCTTGCTAGAAGGGAAATACAAAGATTTTCCAGGAGCCAAATACTCAGCTTAGAATTTTCCAAAGATGCTGAGGCACGGAGGTCACACTGATTTAAAATAGCCTCACATTATGTCTGGAAGCCAGGAGGGAATAGCAAGAGCTTTGATCAAATTGCTTCAAAATGTAAGCTTTTTTTTTTTTTATTTCTAGGGACCTATACTGTCTCTCCATGACTAAAACTCTGTAGAGTTTTGAATGTACACTTTGTTAATATTCCCTGATAACAGTCATGATTAGATCTCCTCTACATGTTTAGTTTTTCTCTGTAGCATTTGCTTAGAAGAGAGTCCTATATCTAGCAATGGTGCTAAGGTTGATATTCACTATGAGAGTTTAATCCAAAGGGGGGCTGATTTGCTTGAAGGAGTAAGGGCTGAGAGGCAAATTAGCATTGCTTTAGGCATTGGAAGAATGTGAAGAGGGGTGAAAATCCATTTTTTTTATCAGCTCCAATAAGGATAAAATTATGGCAAATAGTACACTAAGTTACATAAATTAGAAAATACAGTGAACAGAGATGAACTGAACAGTTTCAGAGTCATTGTCTTAGGAATTCATTAGGAAAAAAAGAAATTGCTTCTTAGCTGTCTATATCTTAGTACAGTTTACCTGGAAAGAAGTAGTTTCTCCAGACTGCCTTGGTTTCATGATTATATATTTAACCTGCTCAAAATTAAAGACTTTGTGCCACCAAAAGCAATAGGAAATGAGTCTTTATTTTTTTTAAAGGTTAAATCTATTTTTTTTAATATTTTTATTTATTTATTTTTTGACAGAGACAGAGAGAGATACAGAGACAGAGAGAGAACTGAACTGGGGGAGCTCCCAGTTCAGTATATGGTTCCGCATGGGCCAGGATTCGATCCTTGGTCCCCGGCGCTGCAAAGTGAGCACTTAACCCACTGAGCCATCCCGGCTTCCCTAGGAAATGACTCTTAACAGAAATCCTTAACCTCATTCTACAGTATAGTATTTAAATAATAACCCATTGAAGACCTGTTTTAAATATTTAAACTCTAACTTCTAGTTAAAGCTCTGAGGAAATGGTGAACAAAATGATTAGCCTAATGATACAAATGCAATGATTATTGAACAAAAAGCATAGGAGAATGATGGCACAAAAGGTGAATGTGAAATAATAGGAATAACAACAACTACTTAGTTTTTTTGTCAATCCTTAAATAAGAATATATTGTCTTAGCTAATAAAATAATTAAAAATCTGAAAAAAAAACCCCACCATTTTTCTAGGACATAAATATAGCCAATAGGTATTGCCAAAATTTGGAAATAAACACAAAATATAAAGTTCTACATAGAAGTGAATCCCTAATTTAGAATTTAGGGGGCATGCCAGACTGGTTCAGCAGATTGAGCACTTGCCTTGCAGCCACAAGGTACAAGGATTGAGTCCCAGCCCCAGCCAGTGTAGCCCCATATGCTGAACTGGGGTGTGCTTCCCACGTGGGAGGCCCCTAGTTCAGTTCCCATCCTGTGTCAAAGATCATGATGTACGGCTGTGGAGACTACTCTAGACCCTCCCCCTTCTCTCTGTCTTTCTCTGTCTCTCTTTCTGTCAAACAATAAAATAAATTTTTAAAAAGAAAAAGAATTTTGAATCCTGTCACAAAGCTTTCAGGAACAGAATATCTTGGAATCAAAATTTTATTCCAATCAGGAAACAGAGACTCAGCCTTTCTAATGAAAATAAATTGCCCTTTACCTGATGAATCAAACAATCTGAGACAAGGACTTTGTATATTTTAGCTTCAAGAAGAAGCGTTTCCTGTGATTCTCTGAGCGCAGCACATCGGGTAATAAATCAGGTGGATTTCAAAGAACGTTGGAGCTCTGATTTGGAGATCTTTCACCACAGAAGCATCTTTCAATTGTGAATTTTACTTAATTTTATTTATTTAATCCCACCCATCCTTGTTCCAAGAAGGTTTGAGATGGCTTATAGTTATAGTGTGTATGTGTGTTAATTTCTGACAACAATGCTTCTTTTCAAGTGCAAAATATCTTGATAAGGTGCTTGTGGTAGAATATAAGAGTCTGAGAAAATGTGTTAATAGGAAAGTAGTAGAAGACAGCAAAATTGTTTCTAAATTAGAAATTAATGAGTGGTTAGTGGGTGGTGGTGAATAAAGAAAGGAAAAGGACAAGGCAGGGTGGTTTAAGAAAGATATAAAACTGGGGACATCTAATTTTCAATTTTAAGTTATTGGTGTTGCTGCATCTTCCCCATAATTTAGTAAAGTGTGTTACAGGAGATGCCAGGATAGCTTAACAGGTTAAGTGCTTGCCTTGCAACCAAGAGGTTAGAGGATGGAATCAAGGTCCCAATCCATGCAAATCCATATGCTGAAATGCAGTACAATTGGTATCCACCAGGATGGTGGTAAAGGTTCTCACCTACCCAGCCAGAGGCCCCCAGTTCAGTTCCTGCCCCGTGTGGCCCCACATCTACTTGTGTGGAATGAATCCTTGTCACAACTAATGATGTACAACTATGGGAACTGTTCTGGGCCCTTTCCTCATCTCTCTGTCTCTCTTTCTTTCTCACTTTCTCTCAAACAATAAAATAAATCTTAAAAAAATAAGTGTGCTATACTCACACTGATGAGCACATTTATTTTTATGAAACTGCATGTGGTATATGCTAAACAAAGACCCTGATTTCCCCATTTGGGTTTATACCATATCAGAGACACAGAGCTAAAAACAAACAAACAAAAACTGTTGCAGAGTGGTTGGAGACGAAGATGACCATAACGATGTAAGACCCATTGGGAGTTTAGATAAATCTTGAGAAGAGTATTGGGCTTTCCAATGAAGCATGGAATTAGGGTCTAAACCAATCTTACTTAAAGCTTAATGGACAAGCGAACTTCAGATGACATATGGGTTATGCCACAACACACACACACAATAAAATAATAAAATATTACAAATTTAAAAATTAAAAATAGGAAAAATATACAACTGAATAGGTGTTCAAGATCTGAGGGAGGAAAAAAACCATCTGTATCAATGGACTATGTATAGTTGAGTAATGTAAGATTAGTGAACCAGCTTCAGGACCTCACCATGGTAAATCTCTGTTACAAGTTTCCATAATCTTTTCAAAATCATTTAAAAGATTTATTTTTATTGTTTTTTTTGACGCAGAGAGAGAGACAGACAGAGAGACAAAGAGAAGGGGAAGAGCCCAGAGCAGTTGTTGACAGCATTAGTTTTCCATATAGTTTCACTCCACAGGGCTGCGCAGGGCAGGAACTGGGCCGGGAGCCTCCCACATAGGCCCTGGCAAGAACTGAGCTGAGGGTACACCCCAGTTCAGCATGTGGGTCCACCTGGGCCGGAGCCGGGATTCGATCCGCGGTCCCCAGGGCTGAAAAGTGAGCACTTAGCCCACTGAGCCATCCCAGCTTCCCCTCAAAATCATTTTAATATGAATTATGTGCTTGCTGAAGATTTCCACATACTAGCTACAGATGACTTTAGACTAGTGGGTGAAACTATCTCAGCACCAATAGTCTCCTTCTTTTCTGCAAAATAACAATAGTACTATCTATTTAAAACATAAACAATGGCTAATTTTCAATTAGTGCATACTATATGTCAAGCCCAATTTTACTGCTATTATTTATTTTAATTCTTGATACAATCATTTAAAATATTATTATTTTAGTTGTACAAAACAGGAAATTAAGGCTAGCAGATTTTAAATAACTTTTCTGAGCACAAAGCTTATGAGTAGTATAGCCATTAGAATGTACCAATGATACTGACAGTAGTAACATTGGTCAATAGAGTGAAAGTCAGTTTTGAGTCTAATTTTCTACTATTAACTCGATATTCTACAATGGGTGAGCCTAAGATAACTTTGTAATAATGAATTCTCTGTAAAAGTTCATTCTCATCATTCTGCAGATATATAATTTTTTTTTTAAGTTTTCTTATTTTATTTGACAAGGGCAGAATGCCTTGCTTATTTATCATAATTAGTTTAACACTTATCAGAGAAGTTAATCCATGCTTGTTAACAAATACAAGGGCAATGGGAAGCTGATTCCTGCTCAGGAATGAAGATGATTCCTAAAATAAAAACTTTTAACACTGTTTCAAATCAATTATGGATTTAGGAATAAATCCTACTATATATGCCCAATGTGAGGTGAGATGCTGTTTACAATTTCATTAGCCACACCAAGTAGAACACACAGCTGATCTCAGCACTTTGACCCCTAGAGAGCCCAGTGCAGGAGCAGAACTGCCAGTGGCACTGTCCAAGGGCGGTATAGTTTTACCAGATCTGGAAAATGTATTCCTTACTGTGCCACTGTTTTTCACTTTGAGTTTATGTCATCATTTGAAAAAATGTAGACTTACAATGTAATGAGGAACTTGTTCATGTACTACTTGTTCATGTACTGGGAGGCAGACAGCATCACTATCAGACCATATCCTTGTTTCCATGAAGGAAGTGGAATAAATGTTTAGATTTATGGATAAATATCTCAGCTTCCAATTTTCCAACATGCTAAATTCCCAGCACCTACTATGTGAACTAATTAGTAAAAAAATGTTAAAACCAAAAGTAAGATTTTATATCAATTCAAAATCTGACTCATACTGGTTCAATGAATTCTACATTCTAACATTTAAACACTTAAAATCTTGCAATTGCTATATGTTTAAATAGAATAATACCTAAGTATTTTTTTCTAGCATATTTCTTCAAATTGCTTTTAGTGAGTTATGAAGAAAAAAATAAAAGAAAAACAACTACAATCTTCAAATAACATAAACTCAATGTGCTGGTATGCTTAGTAGTTCTCAAAAGGTATATAAAAGTCAAATTGGCATCAGGGTGTATTATGGAAAAGAAGAAGTGAGTGATAAAACAACAACAACAACAATATTGAGTTAAACAAAATCATTTAAACAGAATTACTGCAATGCACTGTGGTTCACACAGGATCTTGCAAAAAGAAAATAACCAAGGTGCAACGTTTTTTTATGTTTTTTTGTTTGTTTTACTTTCAAAGACAAAGGTTATGCCAAGGGCTTAGAGTCTTGTTGCTGCTAACACTAATTCTTACTATGCATTGAATTTGTTTCATCAAAACAGATATTTGACATATCTTCCTGTATTACTATCAATAGTTCCAATATAAGGGACTTATTCTCCAAAGACACAGCTCTTATGAACAGAATTTAATTCAGACTATCATTTCTAGATAGAAAATATTTGTGGCTATTGTCTCAGAATAATTTAAAAGGTTAAACAAAAGTGATAAGAAACTCCAATTTAATGTATGCACTACACTTTCACTTTATATAATTTATCAGCTATAATCTTTTTTGTCCTTAAAAAGTATTATTTATATTACAATTTTATTGTATTTTTAAATCTATTTATTTATTTTTTAACTGTTGAATTGATTGATTAGTTAGTAAAAAGCACATAGGTTCAAGGTGCACCATTGTATAATACATTGTCAATGTGTTGCATTTTGTGTTCACCACCCAGAGTCAGTTTTCTTTCCATTACCATATACTTAGCTACCCCTCACTCCTCTCCCACACTTCTCCCCTTTAACTGTCAGGTAACCACTAAACTATTAACTGTGTCCATGAGTTTTTGTTTCTTTGTTGCTTTCAGTTTTATATTCTACATATGAGTGAAGTCATATGGTTCTTGTTTTTTTTCTCTCTGACTTACGGTATTTCATTTAGCATGGTAATCTCAAGGTCCATCCATGTGGTTGCAAATGGCAGTATTTCATCTTTTCTCATAGTTGAGTAGTATTCCATTGTATATATGTACCACAGCTTCTTTATCCAGTCATCTATCAAAGGGCACTTGGTTGTTTCTGTGGCTTGGCCACCATGAACAGTTATAATCTTAATTATAAAACTGAGTTAAACCTACTCAGTTACCTTTACTAACCAAAAACTCATAATTCTTACAAAATATATCAAGTGGTTTCATTTCCACACTTTCTTTTTTTAAAGATTTATTTTTATTGTTTTTTGACAGAGAGAGAAACAGACAGAGACAGAGAGAAGGGGGAGGGCCCAGAGCAGTCTCCATAGTTGACAGCATTAGTTTTCCATATAGTTTCACTCCACAGGTGGGTGCGGGGCTGCACAGGGCAGGAACTGGGCCGGGAGCCTCACGCATAGGCCCTGGCAAGAACTGAACTGGAGGCACACCCCAGTTCAGCATATGGGTCCACATGGGCTGGACCTGGGATTCGATCCTCGGTCCCCAGGGCTTCAAAGTGAGCGCTTAAGCTGCCGAGACATCCCAGCTTCCCCTCCACACTTTCAAATATTATATGTCATCAGAGTACTGTGTTTAGATGAGATTCTTTAAAATGGAGATAAGTTATTTTGCATGTAAATGTGTAAAAATATATCTAATTAACTGTATATAAAACCATAAGTTAATTATGTCTTCTTTAGTAAGATAAAGCTATAGGCCACATTTGAAGAAACTATGGTGACAGCTGATAAATATGACTTTGTTCTTTCTCTAAACTATAAACAGTAATAGCTAACACTGATTGGGTTCTTTACATGTGCTAGTCACACACACCTTATGTGTATTAACTCATTTAATCATTACAAAAAAAACTTATGCTATTGGAATTATTATTGTGGCGCAGAATAATAGTGAACAGAGAGATTAATTAATGTACTCCTAGACACAGCAAGTGCTGAAACTGGAATTTAAATCTGGGCAGTCCAGTTCCAGAACCAGTCTTTTTAACCACTATTTGTATAGCCTATTTAGATATACAACTTACAATTTATAGAATATTATTCATAATATATCACAATAAAATTTTCCCATTAAATAATGGAGACCATGAAAAAATGGTCCAGTTTGTTTAATAAAAGGACACCAAATGCAAATATAACTGTCATGGGAAAACAAAATGTTTCTGAATCACTTATGCCTTGGGGAAACTGCATGCCATTTTATTTGCAGTCCAAGAAGCTTAATTTCTAAACAATAAGCTAAAAAAAAAAAAAAATCTGTTCCCATATCAGAAAATCAAATAATCAACTTTATTTCTCAAAAGTAAGGAAGATCAAATAGACACCTCTTTCTAACCTGTGGTTCCTGAAAGGATAGAGAAATCGCAGGTGTGATAATTAGATCATTAAACTGCTCCTTCTGGGAAAACTCTGTGATTTAAGGCAAGACAGTATGTAAAGTATGTTTGCTGGCTGAAAATATAAAGTGGAGATGCAGGGCGTAACCATTTTTCTATTAGAATTTAACTGAAATTCTCTGGAAGAAATTGGACCTAATGTTTAAAAAGCTAATATTTGATATTGCCTCTTATTGAGTAATTATACTATTGATTAAACCAACATTACACTAATCAAGAAAGATAAAAATCTATATATTCTATTTACATTTTTAAACTTGTCCACACCGCACCAGGTCCTTCTTTTTGTTGAATCTTCTCTGATAATAAAATGCATTTTTGTATAATCTCTTGTAGGTCACCGAAGCAGTGCTGCACAAAATTGTATGCATATTCATTATTGAGAGAAATAATGCCCCTCAATATCTAGCTAGGTATCAGAGAGTGATTAAAGTATCATAAGAATTAATCTCAAATAGTCCTAATGACATTTTTACATATTTTTTAAAGAAAATTATTAATATACCTACCCTTTAAGTTATCTTGTTAAGAGCAAATTTGCCACATATTTGGGTTAGATGTTACTTTAATTAAAACAAACAAACAAAAATCCTCTTATCATAGAGGTAGATCCCAGTTGAATGTGTGATTTGAAATAAACATTTTGAAATGTTAAAATGAAATGTTCAGTCTTTCATTTATTGCACAGTTTTCCAACATCTTGAATCATGAGAAATATGCAAAGAATTTATAGGGAAGATGCTCTAAGGAAGTCACTAACATGGTAGCTTTTCAGCAAGGCACTGGTTATAACACTGATGATTTAGTCTTGTCCTAGGCAAGCTTTTTTAGTTAGCACCCTATGAGTATTAGAATTTGTAAGTCTAACTCATTTACATATATTTGGACAAATGAACGTAATAATCATCTTTTTCAAAACAAGAGAAAAATGTGACATAGTTTAAAATATTCTAAAATCAGAATCAAGAAATTTAAATCAAATATCTGACATAAAACAACAACAAGACTATTGTTATTTTGGATAATAAAATTATTTGGAGAAACTATTTTATTTCTAAAATAAATCTTGGCCCAAGGAAATATTCATATGTAATTAACTCCACTATAAGGTATGATTCTTTAATTTTTTTAAATGAACATTTAATATGTTTCTTTAACAGATATAGCTCATTCTGCTCTTAAAATATGTAATTCATTATCTCATTTTTATGTACTATTTAATCTAGTAAATGAGTAATGAATAGTAGTAACGACACAGAAATAAATTAACGTAGATCAATTGCAACCATTCATGAAGGAGCAGCAACCACAGCTCTGCACTACCCCATTGTCATGCGTCTCAACACGGGCCACAAGGTGACCAATACAGTGAGCAAGTTGAGGCACAGCCAGCACCGCGGGCATCTCACCAAGAACACCATGTTCATGCAGGTCATGATCTGAGTGGTGGGCCACTTTACCCATTATGAGCGGCATGCCACGGAGCTGCCAAAGGTCTCTAAAGACAAGCAGGCCCTGAAGTTCATGAGGAAAAGGGTGGGGACACACATCCAAGCCAAGAGGCTGAGAGGGGAGCGGAGCAATGTCCTTGCAGCCATGAGGAAGGCAGCAGCCAAGAAAGACTGAGCCTCAAGTCCTCCTGTGTGTAATAGGAGATGCCAGAAAAAATAAAAAAAGGAAGTAAAACAATGTGGATTTACTTATAACTAATTATCTACCAGTAAACCAAAATTTTAATTTGTGGAGAGTTGCTGTATCTAGATATGAGAATATCAGGAGAGGATAACCCAACACTTATTTTGGGGCACACGTCTGCATGGAAATATATTTTTAAATAAGATGGACCTTATATATAAAGACAAGAACACCTTCACAAACAATGTTTGAGAGTATATCCATAGTTCCTCTGTGTGTTCAAATAGTGCTCAATAAAGAACTTGCATCAAAGATACTATTTCCATTTTCATTGGAGGTATTTAGGTAAGACTGTAACCACATGAATATATATCTTAGATCTCAGCATCAGAAAATCCCAGAATTCTGGCTTAATTTGCAGGCACAAAACAGTATTATAATGGCAAAACATCAGTCTTAATGCCAATTTAATTTATTGGTTAATAACTTTGGGAACAGAAATGGGCTAAATTTAAAACATACTTAAAACAGTTTTGCTAAATGGTTTAACATGAATAATATTAAGGACATTTAAATACATTTGTTTCTTAGGTGATTTATCTAAGTGTTTTTTTAACTCTCTTTTGTGAGAATCCCTGGGGGAAGTCAAAGACATTGCTTTTGTGTAATAGGACTAACCAGGAATAGTCTCAAATAAGTTCTAGCTCTGCTTAAACCACATATCTTAGTCATAGAATAATATACCACAGAATTTCTTATAGTTCATAGTTGGCTTATTTAGTTGAGTCCTCTTATATTAGAGGGAAGGAAAGAAAGACTCAGGGATATGGAAAGAATTACCAAAGAGCACTCAATAATGTAGCAAAGAAAATATTTTAAGTAAAGCCCAGGTTTTCTACTAAGCATTGTGGTAATGGAGGAAGTAACCATACTTAGCAATGCATAATTATTGTGGAAATAGAGGAAGTAACCATACTTAGCAATGCATTATTAATCTTTTAAATGATTTCCTAATATTATTTCAATCTATCTAATTTTTCTCTTGTTTTAAAGAAAAACAAAGTTGCTATTTTCATCTGTCAATATATATGTTTATGAGTTAGTCAAGAATTCTACTGCTCAATGAATGCTAGCTAATGAAATGTCTTCATTCATTTTCTTTTAACCAACTAATATTGAAATTTAATAAACTAAAAAAAGCAGGTGATGCAGAAGCATTTATTTTGATTTTAAAGTTATAGATATTCTCTCAGAAGGATAATCTAAAATATCCAGACAAATAACAATGATGAAAGAGAACAAGTAAATATATTCAAAGAAAAGAAATATTACGGTAGGTATAATTTGTGAATTCAGAACATAAGAATTGTAGTCCAAAAACTTGATGTGCGTAAGATTCATGTATGAAGATTGTTAAAAATATAGATTTTTTGCCTTCATCTTTAAAAAATAGATATAATAGACCTGGGCTGAGGCCCCAAGATTTGCATATTTAATGAGAACTAAAAATAATTCTGAGACAGGTATGCCTTCTGACCACACATTGTGAAAGGTTGATTAAGGGACTACTTCAAGGCGAGAAAAGCAGTGAGAATGTCATAAAGGATGTACCATTTGAGATGTTTCTAAAAAAAATAGATAAAATTTAGGTATATGGAGATGGGATGAAGGGCAATTAGGAAGGGGGAAGAAAATGAATAAATGCACAAGAGCAAGGAGATGCAGAGGGTGTTAGGAAATAGTGTCCTAAAGTGCTGATACTAAGAATGTGAGAGAGGGGATGCCCGGATGGCTCAGATGGTTGAGCATTTGCCTTGCAGCTCCGAGGCCCGAGGACCACGTCCTGGCCCCAGCCTGTGAGGACCCATATGTTGAACTGGGGTGAGATTCCCACATGGGAGTCCCCCAGTTCGGTTTCCGTCAGGGTGTACTTCCCATGTGGGAGGCCCCTGGCCCAGTTCGTGCCTACACATCCACCTGTGTGAAATGAAATTATGTGGAAAACTAATGACATACAACTATAAAGACTATTCTGTGTCCTTCCCCTTCTCTCTGTGTCTCTCTGTCAAAAAATAAAAAATAAAATGAATCTTAAAAAAAAAAAGAATGTGAGAAAGTATATATGGTGGTGGAAAGAAAGCTGACTCTGAGTGGTGAACATATAATGTAACACATAGACAGAGTACCATAGAATTGGACACCTGGAACCTTATGCAATTTTTACTACCCAATGTCACCTCAATAAATTTAACAATTAAAAAACAGAATGTGGGAAAGCCGGGATGGCTCAGCGGGTTAACAGCTCGCTTTGAAGCCCTGAGGACCGAGGATCAAATCCTGGTTCCGGCCCAGGCGGACCCACATGCTGAACTGGGGAGTTCCCATAGTTCAGTTCTCTCTCTGTCTCTGTATCTCTCTCTCTTTCTGTCAAAATAAAATATTTTTAAAAAATGATGTCTTTAAAAAAAACCAAAAACAAAACAAAAAAACAGAATGTGAGAGAGTAATGAAAGTGATGGCTATAAAGAAGGGGGCAATGGAGTAGGGTCAGGAGTGTCATCTTTTCTTATCGCTGAATACTATTCCACTGTGTAAATGTACAACTTCTTTATCCAGTCATCTATCAAAGGACATTATGGTTGCTTCCACGACTTGACCAATGTGAACAGTGCTGCCATGAACTTGTAGGTACACATATTTTTCTGAACTAAGGTTTTCAAGTTTTTTTGGGTATATCTAAGGTGACCAGATTTTAACATTGGTAAAGCGGGACACCATTGACCCGGAGGGGGAGGGAGTTCTTGATTAAAAATTTGGTCTATCTCCCACCGTTCCCTAGCTTGTCGTGCATTCTTTCCAAAAATTGGGACTTTTTTAAAACGCTGCGGGATGCAGGACAAATTGTTAAAAATCGGGACTGTCCCGCCAAAAGCGGGACGTCTGGTCACACTAGTATATACCCAGTAGAGAGATTGCTGGGTCATATAGTAATTCTAATTTTTTAAAAATATTTATTTTATTGTTTTTGATAGAGAGAGACAGAGAGAAGGGGGAGGGACCAGAACAGTTTCCATAGTCATACATCATCAGTTTTTCAACATAGTTTCATTCCACACAGGTGGGTGGGGGTCATGTGGGGTGGCAATTGGGCTGGGGGTCTCCCACATGGGAGGCACACCCCCTCAAACCAGGGGCCAAACAGGAGGCAAGAACTGAACTGGAGGTCTCCCACATGGGAAGCACACCCCAGTTCAGCATATATGTCCACACGGGCTGGGGCCAGGATTTGATCCTCGGTCCCCAGGGCTGCAAAGCCAGTGCTTAACTTGCTGAGCCAATCCTGGCTTCCCCGGTAATTCCATTCTTAATTTTTTGAGGAAACTCCACACTGCCTTCCATAGTGGTTGTACCAAATTTACATTCCCACCAGCTGTGTACCAGTGTTTCTTTTCCTCCACAGCCTCTCCAGCACTTGTTATTCTTTGTCTTGTTGAGTATACACATTCTAACAGGTCTGAAGTGATATCTCATTGTGAAAATGCACTTATGCCATCCTAGTTCAAGAGGAAGTGACAATAATCAGTGAGAGAAAGACTCTAGAGGACCTTGAGAAAATGAGGGAGAAGTGACCTAAGTGCTAATAATTCCTTGCTTTTTATATTTTATTGAGTTTCTTGAAATTAAAAAATTTTTTTAATAAGATTTATTAGAGAGAAAGACAGAGAGACAGAGATACAGAAAGAAGGAGGAGGGCCCAGAGCAGTCTCCATAGTTGTACATCATTGGTTTTCTACATAGCTTCATTTCACAGGTGGGCGCAGGGCAGGAACCCAGCCTGAGGCCTCCCATATGAGAAGCTTGCCCCTGTGAGAACTGATCTGGAGGCACACCCCAGTTCAGCATATAGGACCACACAGGCCAGGGCCAGGATTTGATCCTAGGACTCTAGGGCTACAAGATGAGTGCTCAACCCACTGAGCCATCCTAGCATCCCCTCTTAAAATGTTTAAAGAAAAAAATAATCAGATAATTTAAGAATAAAAAATGGCTATTAGGACATATTTATTGGGTCAAACAAGGATTATAAAATTATTTTCTCCATTATATTTTTTACATTAAAACAAACTTGTTTTTTTATTTTTTGTGCTCTACAGATAAAATGTCTTTTATTAAGAAATACTGGCTAAATTTCTGCAAAGTATGGCAGCTAGTTAACAATTTACCAGTTTTTTAGACTGCCAATTTGTGTAGCTCTTAGGGCTCAAATTACTAAATTATATATAAATCCAAAGATGTACTAATAGAACTAAAAATTACTTATACTTGGATATAGGTTTCTGAGCACTAAAAATTTACTTTGGAACCATTTTGATCTTAACTTTTTAACAAGTCAGGTTTATATAATATATTGCTCCCTTTCTAGACCTCTCATTGCTCTTTTTAAAAAGTGCCTATTATGGCACATATAACATTCACTCCACAACTGTCTATTGTTCCCTGTGTGCCAGGCACAATGTTGAATGTTGGAGATAAAGGGTTAAACAAGACACTCCTTCTTTGGAGGCTGACAACCCTTTTGGTTAGTTGTGGTCCTTACTAGCGAGCATGTTAGCCTCCAATCCCCCTTATATTCTGTCAATATCTTCAATTGATTATATCCCAGGCTTTTAATATAGGTATTGAAAACAAATAATGTTGAATTCAAGTTAACATTCCAGTTAGAAAATAATTTGAATATGGGTGTACCCACCACATTTTGTAAGGTTAAAAAAAACCCAAAATAAAACACTATATTCTCTCATTTTCTAACTTAATTTTTGGTACATGGTATTGATTTGGAATAAACATGATCATTTGCTTCTAATACCAGTTAACTGTTTCATCAGTGTATGAAACAGTCACTTTACTTTCCAAATAGGTCATCTTATCAAGATGTAACTTAAGTGGATTCTGATTTCACAACATATATTGGGCCTCAGAACAATTCCACAACAACATATCTAATCTTTCAGAAAATAACAGAAGGGGTTATTGTTAGTTTATAGTACTATATCATATGTTCTCTTGTGTTTTAAGATTTTTCAGTGTTTGTAAAATAAAATGTTATCAAAAGATTTGGAACAGATTTAAAACTTCTGAGTATTATCAAATTATTATATCTATAAATATTACATTGAAATGTATCTTCTTTACATAATTTGAACTAAAAAATTGGATGCAATTAGATTCCTAAATCTTTCCTAAGCACCTATATTTGACAGAACAATTATTCAAATGTAAATAAGAGGTAAAATAAAAATATAAGCCAAATTAGTAACAACATTCATTTTCCTTAAATAGAAACTATAAAGAAAAAGGGAAAGGCAGGATAGGAACAAAATGACTGCTGGTAATTGATATCACTACTTACATTTGAAAGTGTAAACTGGCTTTTACATTAAGTAATGTAAAGAAAAATATTTTTTCAAGTAATGAAGCAATCTAGAATGCAGTTCTTAAAATGTTGCAGCATAATGAGCTAATTCAGCTCAAATATAAAATTCAACTGTTACAGTTGTATAAGATTGTTATAAATTATGAATTGAATGAAAATGTAAAGATCTACATAATATGCAGTAACTAACAAGTTAATGAGCAATCTCAGCTTTTTAGGCATCTTTTAAAAATTATAGTTTTGAGGGATTCTGGGATTGCTCAGTGATTGAACAATTGCCTCACCTCCAGTTCGGTTCCCGCCCTGTGTGGCCCCACATCCACCTGTGTGGAACGAAACCTTGTCACAATAATGATGTACAACTACGGAGACTGCTCTGGGCCTTCCCTACATCCCCTCATACACCTTCTCTCAAACAATAAAATAAATCTTAAGAAACATTTCTCGTTTTAATTTTCATCTTTTTAGGTGATTTTTGTTAGAAGTATATATGTTAACTTTAAAATAAATCCTTTATCTTTAATGAAATGTTATTGAGCACAAGCCATGAGACATGATTAGTGCTTTCTGTATCAGCATGTGCTAGTGTACCTATGGATCAGCATTTTTTTTTTCCTTTTAGCCTGACATTGACTTACCTTGGCTCAAATAAATTAATCTGGCAGAAATAACAGTTTGACAAACCAGTAGTTAAAGGGGAAAGAAAGCAATAAGAGGAAACTTAGGAAGATGGAAGAAATGGCAGAGGCATTTTAATGTATTTTTATTTATTTATTTTTATTTTTGACAGAGAGAGAGATACAGCTCAGCATACGGTTCCGCAAGGGCCGGGGCTGGGACTCAATCCCCGGTCCCCAGCGCTGCAAAGCGAGCGCTCAACCCATTGAGCCATCCTGGCTTCCCCAACAGAGGCATTTTATAGTTTATGAAAAGCTAAATTGCCTGATTCTATGCATGTGTGTGTGTGTGTGTGCGTGTGCATGTGTATGTGTGTGAGAAGGGGAGTGAGTGCCATGTGCCATAAGCTCTGTGATGGGGCTGGGACTGTGTTTTATGCTGTAACAATTACCTTGGCATACATTACTTGATCTCAGCATATGCAACTTTAATACTTGAGAGCAAACTTTACTACATTCTAAGTGCCCATAGAGAGACCACAGAATGTAACATTATCCTATTCATTTAGTTTGTTGTGACTGAGAACTGTCAGGGAAATTGTGTGGTTGTTTATTAATAAAAATTTTCGTGGATAGAACTGCACAAATCAGTCTTTAAAATTAAAAAAATAAAAACACCTGACTTCTTATAATATTTTTAAATGTAATTAAAATATATGAGGTCTTTCTGGTAAAAATCGATCCTTAAATGCCTCATTTTTCATATTATATGGCTGGCTATTTTACAGACAGCCCTCATTCATAGAAAATATGAAAATCTTAATATGAATGATATTGTGAGGTTTTGCTTTTGACTGCAAATATAAAGTTAGTAATTGATCAAATGTAAATTGACAAAAGATCAGGTCACACTTCCTATCAAACAGTGATCCTCATTGGATTTGTTTGTCTTCAATAGAATATACATCTTTTGCATTTGCATCCATTGACTCCTTTATTCTACATTATTTATAGAGAGCTTAGCATGGACCAGCCACTATTATATGCTCTGGAGATATAGCTGAGAATGAAACAAAGTCCCTGCCCACCAGAAGCTTATTGTCTAGTGACTGAAAGTGAAAAAGCACAGAATATTATAAAGCAGGTTGTGATAAGTGCTAAGACAAATAAAGGGGTATAGATATTAGCAGGAATTGTAATAATGATGGGGTGGTGCTATTTTTAGATAGGGTAGTTAGGGAAAGCCTAAGAAGGTGACAACTGAATAAAGTCACTATTAGGTGCAATCTTACTTTGTTTCTGTGCTCAATCTACTCTTAAACTTCTATAAGTATAGCTCATTTGAGAACATTCTGTATTGAAGATGTCAATTTTCTGCAAGGTTCTGGCAACAGCAGTTGATGAATTAAACAATTTAAATATTAAATTCAAAGTAGGTACATATGTACAGTGGAATTTTACTCAACTGTGCGATGAAATACTGCCATTTGCAACAACATGGAGGAATCTTGAGATCATCATTCTAAGCAAAATAAGCCAAGCAGAAAAAAACCAAGAGTCATATGACTTCACTCTTATGTGGAATATAAAACCGAAAGCAACAACAACAACAAAAGAACTCATGGACACAATCAATAGTTAAGGGGTTACCTGAGGTAATGGGGGGAGGCAGATGGGGAGGACAGAGGGGAATCAAATATATGGTGATGGAAGGAGAACACATAATGCAACACATAGACAATGTAATGTAGAATTGTACACCTGGAACCTATGTAATTTTTACTAACCAATGTCACCCCAATAAATTTAACAACAGAAAGTGTAAATAAACAAATATATACATAAATACATACATATATATAAACAAAGTGAATCTTAGAGATTAAAATGGTTTATTAGATTATAGAATTAATATTAAATAAACAGTCTCTTTTTAAAAAAATGGCCCTTATGTACTCATCATTTTAATTCAAAGCATTTTTTAAAAATATCCACCAAGCTAGCAAAATAAACAAGATACACAATGGCTCCTCCCTGTGGAACTCAAATTCTATTCACATGGCTGAGATAAATCTGTCAAGCACTATTTGATTGGTTCTGCCATAGTTTGACTTAAAAGTACCAATTTTGGTTGTCCATGTTTCCCCAATCCTTTTTTATGAGTACATATGAAGAAAATTCACCTAACTCTTTCTTTCTATGGCATTGCTCCTACAACTTTTTTTTAAGGGTACAAGTAGTTCATAGGCTTCCACCTACCCAAAAGAAGTAGAGAATGAGAACATCATACTCGTAGAGTTTTGTAGCCATATCAGTATCAATCATTTGTAATGGTATTACACAGTATTTATAATGATATAGAAGTTTAATTTATTAATTCTTTACAGTATTTTAGATATTCTGTAACTGAATACATTGTACTATATTTAATTTGTACTATAACTATTTTGTTACATATTCATATTTTACAGGTGACTAAAATTAAGCTCAAAGAGGTAAAGTAGCTTAGTTAAGATTATATGATTCACAAGAGGGATGTCTTAACTCAAAGTCAGACAAATCTAATGGCAATGTCCAAACCACGGGGCTACAATTAAAAAAAAAAAAGATTTATTTCCAAGAATTTGGGAAGTTAAGGTAAGTTATAAAACTGACATATAACATATTTGAGGTTCAGAAAATTTCCTCAAAGGGTTAGAGTGATTCTTAGGCAGGAGAAATATCAAACAGAAGATATTCATTTACCTGAGAAAGCATAAGCTCAATCAGAATGGAGCTGGGTTAGCTTTGAAAGAATTCCGAATGCACATGTTGGTGTAGTTCACTCAAGCATTAAAAGAGAAGGCATCTTGGCCAACAGATTATAATATTACTGCCCCATTCATTCATTCTCTCATTCGTTCAATGATAATTTTTGAATGCCTACTATATTCTAGATGTCATTCTAATATGGGGATATAGCAGTAAACAAGATCTACAATGGTCACTGCTCTCAAAGAGCTTATATCTAGCAGGAATTTCTATCCAAAGAGAATTCTAGATGGAGGTTTCAAACTATTTGTCTGATGCCAGTAAGTACTTGAGTTTTACAGGACTCCTCTTAATCTGAACATATGTTGACCTAGTCATCTTCTTACTGTAATTGGATTTCTATGTATTAATAGATATTTTAGAGAGGATTATGATGTTCTTGCCAGCTAAGAATTCTGATCTATATTATAATGACCTATTCTGGATAAAATTAATGAACAGTTTGATTTATATGTCATAAAATCAATGTAGTATGGGCAAACTGACAAAAATAAAGTTTAGAATGACTGAGGTTGAGAAACAGGTTCGGGTCCATGGCAAATTCATTAAGGTAATGCTGCCCTGAGCAGCAAGCCTTCAGGGGCAAGGCTCAGCCAGTCAGGTATCCCAACATTTCATTTGTTCATTGCACTATTGTCTTTTAAATAAATTAAATCCAACTTAAATTAGAAAATAAGCATGGAAGTTTAGGGTTTAAAAATGTTTGCTACTATTCAAATAATTTAAAACTATCTGATTAGAAATATTCATAACTTTCTATATTAGAAAAGTATTCTGTGTACTCAAAGTAATTTTTTAATGTAGACCTAGAATTTTAATCCCAATAAGTACCATCATGTGTAATATGAACCATAATAAATAGATATCTCCCTATTTTGATTTCCTCAAAGTAAATTAATAATACTTTCCTAGCCAAAGTGTTCAACAGGAACTAATTCCACAAATCTGTAGTGGACCCCAAATACCTTTCTTCCAAGTCATTAAGACTAATCCCCACATCCCTCAAAACAACACAAATGGAATCATAATCAATCAGACAGCTTTACAAAAGGACATCTATACTGATTATTCTTTAACGATATGTCTCTAACTGCTTCTATTTTAACTGTTACACAATTGGAAAAAAACCTTTTAATATGTTAAACTTTAGAAATCATTGAGATAGTCAAAACAAACATAACTATGTAGTGCCACATAGTTTTTAAGTTAGAGGTCTCTATACTAAAACAATATATATATATATATATATTGAACAATATATATAGTTTTATATACTGTATATATGGTTTTATATATATATATAGTTTATGTAGATATCTGTATCTACATATAGTTAAATACTATTCATATGCAGAAGTAATAAGTTAAGAAACTGTAATTAAGGGAATAAGATCTTAAGTTTAGAAATTTTCTGTTTGGATTCCTTCCTGTCTAGATAGGAGAAAGATGTGTTCTATTGAAGCTTTTAAATAGCCAGAGTTTTATAAATCCCCACTGAAAACAACCTCAAAATCTTTACTTACACCTCAGCTTTCTCAGCAAAATAGCTTTCTGTTTAATACATATCCCCTTAAATTTTCATAAGTCAGCCAGTTTTTCTCTATACGAAAAATTCTTTCTTAAAAAGCTCTTTGCAATGCACTACAATCCATTTTCTCTTTCAACTCAATCTCCCAATTCATAACAAATTACTTCCTGTTAGTGAATCAGAAATGCTGTTGGAATCTTTTTATGTGGCCTATATTTTTGAGCACTTACAAATAAAAAAAGAGTGCATTTACAGAGAATGAATAATAAGAGGAAGAATTAGTTCAGGTAAACATGACATTAGAAACAGTAAAAGGATTAGAATTGTATAAATTGCTTTTGAAAACCACTGCTATATCCTACACCATCTGTGTCTATTTTGTTGATCATCAAAAGCTTATCTCTATTTGGTTTCTCTACTCTGGGATGCAGCCTGAGAATAATTTTGAATACGAAAGCAAGCAGTGAAAACAAATAAAGGGTTACATTCATTACCAGACATTTAAAGGAAGGAATGAAATGGTGGCACAAAATTGAGTGGTGACTGAATATTATAATCCACAAATCCCTAATTTTTACTAGGGGCTGAAAGGAGTAAGAAGATCCCATTGAAATATTTCCAGTGAAAGTACTTTCTATCAAACTAGCATTAGCAAAGGCTGCAGAGGTCATATGTTTTCCAGCTTTCATATTAAAGAATGCACTCCAGAAATAATCAAATGTACTGATCTTGTGCCATTATTATAATTCCTTACTCTTACCAGCCTCCAAGTTTTGCTCCTTGAAAAATATCAAGGAGACCACAGTGTACCTCTAAATACTGGCTCTATGTTATTTGATCCTCTATATACCTATTTGTGCCATGTGTGTAGTTATGGATTTAAGTAAGTTATTCTCCCAGTCTTTTGGGTTCAATACCATTTAGGATCTAGCAAAAATCATATACTTCCTTGTCCATACACATATTTACACACAATGTTTCTCAAAAATTTCAAGGGATTCACAGATCTGTAGAAGTGAATCCACGCCATCTAGGTCAGGTGCACTTGTTTGAAGTGGAAAGGTGAAAGAACAATAGATATTCAGTATTGGTAAATTGAAAAAATTTTTTTAAAACATTCGATAAAATAAACAGGCAAAAATTTTTTGAAAGTGTTCTATGTTTATCTTATAGGAAGAGCATCTCAATCATCTTACTCTTGCTGTCATTTATATTGTCATCACCTAAGTGTAGGTGGATCAATGCGAAAAGAGGCTTCTGCTTATTTCTCTAGGATTCAGACTGGCTCAGGGAGAATGGCCCACATTCCATCACCTAACTTTTGAAAACTCTGAGCCCCAGATATGTCATATGGGGACTGATTTTCAAACTAAAAATTAGGACATGTAGTCTGACACCTTAGCTGTATTTAGGGAAACATTAGTACTATCTAGGAAAACCTACAACGTTAGTCAGATGTGTTCCTTCTCTGATGAATATCCTAATTTCTCCTAAAACTTCTAACCAGTAATGAATGGCTCTGCAATTACATTTCTAATGTCTGTAATTTACTTTGAAATGCATCAAGAATACAATGGATTGATGGGTGAATACAGGAAAAATGGGTTTCAGATATGTGATAAAGCAAATATAGTAAAATGTTAATGGTAGAATCTAGGTAGACAGATTTTCACTGTAAAATCCTTCCAACTTTTCAAGATGTTTGACATTTTTTTATAATAAATTTTGAAGAAAATACATTGAAAGGAGAAACAAATGAAAGTATCACAAAAAGACTACAAATTGTTAACAAGGGTTTGAGCTGAGTAGTAGAATTATGGTTATCTATTTTTTTTTTGAGATTTATGATTTAATTTTTTAAATTTTTTAAATTTTTTACAAATAACTTTCAGGTAATAAATAATAACATGTTCTAGTACTTACAAATCAGACTGCCATAAATTAAACTGCTAGAGCAGAGGTTACTTTTGTTGGTGACTGAAACTGGATACACTTTGAAAAGTAAGTGTGGGGTTGTGTCATTCTACGGATTGGCTCTATCTTTGAGGGTACCTAGGTGGGGGAGGAGGATGAGCCTAAAAGGGGTGTGGAAGGAAATGGTACATCGTATTAAAGGGTTTTGTTTGTTTTTATGAATTCTGAAAACAGAAGAATGAGTTGGGATGGAAGAAGAAATTCAGAGTACATATGAAGTGAATGAGGAAACCCAGTAAACCCATGTACCAAAAGCTTCAGTAACTTTGATCAATTATATAACACAAAACCACAGCACACACACAGCACAATTGCTTTACTTGAGCCTTTTATACAGACATTAACCATGAAAATACACTAACAGAATTATTCTAGCACTTATTCGTTTTTCTGAATTTTATGTTATTTTCCTCTTAAATAAATTCAGTGAAATTAATCATTTTTTTCAAGGGGGAAAAAAACAGAGCAATAGCATTAAAATGTAATATATATAATTTTTGCATTATAGTAAGGATTTTGCCCTTATAATGTTGTGATATGCTTATTGTTAAAAGACCAGAAGAAAATTTTTATTTATGTTATAATGTCAAACCGCCATTAAGGTAGTAATCACTTGTCAAGCTTTTAGCAGTAGACTCAAAGTATATGTAACTATAAAACCAATTTCTTTCCACTAAACAAGAAAAGTGGTCTCTTCATCCTACTGAAGTTCAGGTATAGAGCATCCTTAAAACATAAGAAAATGACATATTTATATTTAATACAATATTTCATATTTCAGTGTCATGTATCCTAATATAGCAATTGAGTGATAAGCAACAAGATAGCAAAGAACAATTGTATTTGTATTATAAAATCATGTACTGTCTCAGTAAATGTAAAATGCACAATAAACTGTAAACATAACAACATAAATGGACTGGAAGTATTTTCCTCATATGATCTAAGAAAAACAATAGATGATACCATCTAGTGCTTATGAATGAGAATTTGGACAAAGTAATCAGAAGCAATAAGATAAAGACACAAAATGTGTTTGGCAGATTCTGATCCCTCAATACAGCATGAAATAAACCAGCATGTGATCACTGCAGTTGTACAGAGGTAAATTGAAGTTGATACCATTATCAGAATCTATTTCCCTTTCTTTTTACAATAGGTAGAAACTAGAATATAAATGAAGACGTTAAAATACCACCAGAAAAACCTCTGGATGAACCAGAGCCTCTAGAAGGACACAAAAACTTGTCTAAGGAAACAGGAAGAATGTAGTTGCCTGAAGAGGCCTATGTTCTAGACCCACTCAGCTAGTCACTATTTGTAGGAACAAGGCAAAATAATGTGGCATGTTAATGGCATTTATGGCCTCAATTATTCAACTTCCCTGTATTCATTCTCTTTGTCAAGAGAATTCTGAGTTTTTCACATAAGGGTGAAATATATTTGACCATCCTATGCAACTTGTTTTAGACAACAGGATAAAATCAGAAGTGTGACGGGTATAAAAGTGTGACAGACGTGTGACAGGTGAGAAGTACATGCCCATATTAGACTGTGGGTCTTAAGAAAAGAATGAGAAACATGGAGGACAGAGCTGTCTCAGCTAAGGTATGACAATCAAAGCCAGTGTGGAAGAGAGTCCTAGGTCAACCTGTGGTTACGTACATAAATCTCCCTCCCAGAAGAAACTAGTAGAACCATTGAAGACAACTCAGCCTAAGTTTAATGGAACTCTGTACATGTGTGAGACACAAATGTTCTTTGTTGTATGCCACAGAGGTTTTGTGATTGTTACATAGGACATTTTGATCTATAATTTAACTGCTCTGTTTCTAGTTTCCCTATCTTCATAAGTAGATGGCAGTTTTATAATGGCTCTTTGTAAAAGCTATACAAATCTATAATAATAATATGTCCCAAATATCCACTGCTTGTTTCAAAATGATTAGCAAAGAAATTCTTATCTTTTCATCTATGTGTAAATTGCCCAGCAGTTCTATAATTTTTAACTGATATTTTAAATATGGTAAAAATTACATTATAGGGGATGCCAGGATGGCTCAACAGGTTGAGCCTTGTAACTGCAGGGTCCAAGAATCAGATCCCAACTGCAGCCCGTGCAGGCCCACATGCTGAATGATGGCATAACTAGTGGCCACCAGGATGGCAACAAGTGTTCTTGCCTCCCATTGGAGAGGGCCCCTGTGTGGCCCACATCCACCCTTTTGGAATGAAACGATATTAAAACTAATGACATGCAGTTCTGGAGAATACTCTGGGTCCTCTCCACACACACACACACACCTTTTCTCAAACAATAAAATAAATCTTTTTTCAAAAATTACATTATAATGTATATCAAAAATAACTTAGTATAAGACTACAGCGAATATAAGCCTAAGCCTATGTTTTAACTGTAAAATTAGGGGGTCGTCTTATACGCCCGGTCGTCTTATACGCCGGAAAATATGGTATATTTTGTTGTTTTGCCTTTTCGAGAGAAAGTCAACTCACTACATTATTCAATGGCATCATATATGAGCAATCTTGATGGACTTTAATAAAAGTATCTGCTGAGCTCCCCTGAAGTTTTATGCCCTTCACGAGAAAATAATTGCAACAACTAACTGAACCATGATACAGAAGAAATACACTTAAAATACCCTATTATTTAAATTTTAACTTCTTCATGCAAAATATTCAACAAGTTCTAAATAACCCTGTATATTATTGTGTTGGTCCAAGTTGTCTTGTTTTAAATATTCTATACAATACTTTCTTTGATAACACTTTGTGAAACCATTCATCATTAGGCAACTTATTAAAATGCATTGGTTTTCTTAGTTCCTTCTTGCAAACAATGCTTCAGAAACAGCCTACAGAGAGGACTGCAATTTTGGATGACTCACATTTTCAAGGAACAAATCTTTGTAAAACATGTGGTCATTGATGATTGTTTTTATATGTTGGATGAATTTCTAAGCAAATTAAGACACATTTAAATAAACTCTGGTTTCTTTTTCTTTTCTTTTTTTTTTAAAGATTTTATTTATATTATTTTTGACAGAGGGAGAGAGAGAGAAAAGAGGGAGGGCCCAGAGCAGTCCCCATAGCTGCACATCACTGGTTTTCTACATAGTTTCATTGCATATGTGGGTGCAGGGCTGCTCAGGGCAGGAACTGGGCTGGGGCATAGCACATTTCAGAATATGGGTCCACACTGGCCGAGGCTGGGATTCAATCCTCAAACCCTGTAGCTGCAAGATGAGCATTTAACCCGCGGAGCCATCCTGGCTTCCCCCTGGTTTCTTTTCTTTACAAAGTTGAAACTTAATTATCTGAATGAATGAAAGAAGTAGCCTTTTTTAATATACCATATCAATTAGCTTAATATTAGAAAGATTATTTCTGATGTATACAATCAATAAATTGCAGGGGAAGGTGTGTGAAAGACAGTAGGAAGAAGATAGAACCTTTCTAAATATAACAATCTTTACTGATCACGTGTTCTATACAGCAGAGATTTTTTAAATACAATTTTGGGTCAAAGTGCTCAGGATCTAATGGATACAACAGATATGTAAAACACTAATGATATAGACTCCTGAGTCAGTACAAAGAGAGATACCTTGATATACCATCCCATATACTCACAGAATATCAAATGTACTAATGCCTTAAAAGTATCAGATATAAAGCTAAATTGATATAACGACTACACTCCATGAAATTCTCTGAGAGTGAGAAAATGTATCAGTTATTTCTCTAATGAATATCTGAGAATATTTTTTTTCTGTAAAAGAAACTTGGAGATATATTTTCCAATTGGTTACATACTCATTTCAAAAGTAAGAATAACTAATATTACTTTAGAGAATCTATATGTAAATAGAATTTATATTAGAGAAAAAGGAGAACATAAACTTATTTTTTAAAAACCTTGTGATATCAGATTTAAATGTCAAAACAAACTACAATGTGTATGTTATTCTCTTTTTTTTACTAGTGTGGAATTTATCTCTGATAAATTCTCAACATATGGTCCGCAGACCCATGGGAGTCCCCAAGAACTTTTCAGGGAGGCTATGAGGTCAAAATAACTTTTATAAAAGTATTAATATATTATTTCTCTTTTAGTATATGTTGACATTTGCACTCTGGTTCAAAAGCTATGGTGAATATAACTTCTGTTATCTTATCACAAATCAATGCAGTGGCATCTAACAGTACTAATTGCCACTGTATCCTTCACTACCAAGGATTCAGGGAGGAAAATGTCATCTTTTAAGAATGTCCTTGATTAAATGCTAAATATTTTTACATCACAAGTCTTGAGTAAACAGCTTTTCAATATTCTGCATGACATACGGGAAATGCACATAACTCCCTTTGGTCTCATACCAGAGTATGATGGTTATCTCAAAGAAAAGTATGTGTGCAATCATTTGAGTTGCAAGCTAAACTAGCCACATTTTCATGGCTTACCATTTTACTTTATGTATTTTCTCAAATATAAACAAAGTAAGCCTGTCACTTCAAAGAAAACTACTGACAGATTGTTGCCAATAAAAAAATAATTGAGCTTTTAAGCTAAAATTAGAATATTGGGAAGCTTCTATCAACCAGTCAATTTGACAACATCTCAATATATGTCTTTTATTTTTTTCAAGATTTTATTTATTTTTTATTGTTTGAGAGAAGGTAAGAGACAGAAAGAGAGAGAGAGAAAGTGGGAGGGCCCAGAACAGTCTCCAAAGTTGTGGGACCACGCTGGGTGGGAACTAAACCAGAAACCTCCCACATGGGAATGAGAACCTTCACTGGGGAGCCATCCTGGTGGTTATCAGTTGTGCCACAGTTCAGCACATGTGGTTGCATGGGTTGGGGTAGGAAAAAAACCCCAGATCTTGCTGTTGTGAGGCAAGCTCTCAAATGCTGAGCTATCCTGGCATCCTCTATAAAGTCTTTTCTGATGGGATTGTTAGTGAAATTGTTGGTATGACTTTTATAAGGAAAAGTGCCAACTTTTGAAAGATCTGAATAATTCCATGAAGCAATGAGTACTGCATGACATTATAAACACATGCATGTATAAAACATTCAATGAAATTAAACTAAGTACAAAAAGATCAGTTATGCACTGCAACTTTTATATATCTATGTTTCATCTATTTGTTTATATATTTATTTATTTAAAGATTTATTTTATTGTTTTGACAGAGAGAGACAGAAAAAAGGGGGAGGGCCCAGAGCAGTCTCCATAATTGTATGTCATTAGTTTTTGATATAGTTTCATTCCACACAGGTGGGAGTGGGGCTGCGCAGAACAGGAACCAGGTTGGGGCTTCCCGTATGGAAGGCATGCCGCCATGAACTGGGGGCCTCCTGCATGGAAAGCACACCCCAATTCAGCATATGGGTCTGCATGAGCTGGGCTGGAACTCAATCCTTGGACCCTGGGGCTGCAAGACAAGCATTTAACCCACTAAGTCATCCCAACATGCCCATATTTATTTTTTTATTAATATATTTTTTAGTTGTTAAATTTATTAGGGTGACATTGGTTGGTAAAAATTACATAGACTCCTGGTGTATAATTCTACATTGTATCTTCTATGTATTCCATCATGTGCTCACCACTCAGTCAGTTCTCTTTCCATCACCATGTATTTGATGCTCCCTCCCTACTCCCCCACCCCACTACTCTCCCACTCACTTTCCCCTTTACCCTCAGGTAACCACTAAACTATTGACTGTGTCCAAGAGTTTTTGTTTTTTTGTTACTTTCAGTTATATATTCCACCTATAAGTGAAGTCATATGTTTCTTGATTTTTTTCAGTCTGACTTATTTTGCTTAATATGATAGTTTCAAGGTCCATCCATGTTGTCACAATGGCTGTATTTCATTCTTTCTTATAGCTGAGTAGTATTCCATAATGTACCATAACTAACTTTCAAGAGACTACTGCTTAGCAAGTTTTGGTATAGCATCATTGAGGAATATTGACAATTATCTAAAAAGGTGTCAAAATACTCCTTCCTTTCCAACTACATATCTATGTCAGGCCAGATTTTCTTCATATACTTCAGCATTGTATCACAACAGGTTGATTGCACAAACAGATAGAGAATCCAAATGTCTTCTATTAAGTCAAACAATAAAATATTTGCAAAAATGTAAAATAATACATTCTTTATATTATTTTTGATTTGAAAAATATATTTTCATTAAAATAATATTTAAAAGTAATGAGTTTTTATTCTTATTTTAATAAATTAATATATATTTCTAAAATAATTCAGTTTTAATTTCAAACAAACATTGACAAATATATCACATTTTAAAAATCTCTTTAGGGTCTTTAATAATTTAAATAGTGTAAATGAGCCCTGAGGACAAAAGGTATGAGAACTACTATCTTATTGGTAATAGAAAATGTATTAAAGCCCTGCGTAGTCTGACCCAAAGTCCATGGTTTTCCCACTTGACTGTAATACATTTCATTACAGGTACATTACAGAGCTTACAGAATGTTCATATGGAAAAAGGATAGTTCAAGTAGAAATTTGTCTTTAACTTCATCAGAATATACAATAAACCTTTAATATATATATATTTGTCCAGTAATAGAAACATTGAGAATAAAATGGGTGAGTGAAATGTTTAATAAAATGGATGAGTGAAATGTTTCACATGGTTTAAAAATCTTTGACTCTTAGATGAAAACTCACGTATTTTTGAGGGGATAGAAAAACAATAAAGGGAAAAGAAAAAATAATATGCTGCTATAGCAAAAGTGAATAAATAAGAAATAAGAACCTATATAAAAATACAAAAGAAAAACAAATAACTCATTAAAACAGCGATCCCCAACATTTTTGGAACCAGGGACTGGTTTTGTGGAAGACAATTTTTCCAGGGACCAGGGTTGGGGGCAGGGAGGATCGTTTCAGAATGATTCAAGGGCATTACATTTATTGTATACTTTATTTCTATTAATATTATTATTACATTGCAATGCATAATGAAATAATTATACAACTTGCCATAATTCAGAATCAGCGGGAGCCATGAGCTTGGATTTTTATATAAGTCTGCAAGCATTTGATTTATTATGGTCACTGTGCAGTCCAACCTCTCTGATAATGTTAATCTATATTTGTAGCCTCTCCCCAGCACTAGCATCACGGACTCAGCTCCACCTCAGATCGTCAGGCATTAGATTCTCATAAGGAACACTCAACCTAGTCCTTCACATGTGCAGTTTCCAATAGAGTTCATGTTCCTACGAGATTCTAATGCTCCTGATGATCTGATGGGAGGCAGAGCTCAGGCAGTAAGGAGAGTGATGGGGAGTGGCTGTAAGTACTGATGAAGCTTTGCTCCCTTGTAGGCCGCTCACCTGCTGCTATGCGGACCAGTTCCTAACAGGCCACAGACCAGTACCTCAGACTTCAGAGACCACTGATTTTTTCAAGTATTAATTTTTTAAACCAAGTGGATGTTTTTTTTCTCAATGAAATTACATATGAAATCATAATTAATATAACAGAAAGAAGTAGAATTTCTGTGTTTCAGTTGAGAGGGGACTTTCCTCCAGCCAGCCCTCCAATCCCTAAATCCTTGACCAAAAATCTCCTCAGAGGCTTATAAACACTGAACTTAAAAATAGGGATGCACAGTGGTTGGGATTGGGAGTAGGTAGACAGCAGCATGATATAAACTTAGAAATGAAGATGGGGACAAACTGAGGAATGTTTTAAACATCATCATAAAGGCAATGATGGAGTCATGTGTGTGTGTGGAGATAGAATGTGGTATCACAGTTTTTCTGGATTCCCAGGGAAGGTCCGAGCTGTGAAATCAGACAGATCAATGGAGACATCACAAATTGCCTATGCAGTAAACATTAGCATATTATTGAACCAAAGGCAAAATCCTAAAATCGGTCATACACCATATACATACACTATTCTTTACAGTTTTCTAGTTTAAAGCAGCTTGTGTTGGTTTATAATAATTACCTAAATATCATTCTTAGGACTTAAACAGTGTTCTCTTATGGAAGATCTATGAAAGAAATTTCTTAGTGTCATAAGTAGGTGTACACCACCTCTGCCACTGTGCTGTTTTTATTCTACACAACAGTAAAACTAACTATAAACTTAAACAGGTTTCCCTCTTCATGTTGGTAACTAGATTGAAATATGCAGCCCACTCTTGGTAAGAGTATATAACAATATATAATGTCTATTTCAATTGCTAGCTTTTTTTTTTTATTGTTAAATTTATTGGAGTGACATTGGTTGGTAGCAATTACATAGTTTCCAGGTGTAGAACTCTACATTACATTGTCTACGTATTGTGTTATGTGCTAACCACCCAGAATCAGCTCTCACTCTACCATCATATGTCTGGTGCCCACTGCCAACTGTTCCCCTCTCAATTACTAGCTTTATTCTGTCGTATATTTTATTATCTAATCCTTGTTATTGCCTGAGTTCATCTTTACAATCTAATTTATATATATATATACATATATATATATATATATATGTATATATATATATATAATCTTGATATCTTTATAAATTTACTAAAATATTTTTTGGAACAATTAATAAATAGATGATATTTTAATCTTGTTTTATAAATAATAACAGCGAAGGTTTATATATATATTCTAATGCAATTTTAAAATTCTAGAACATTCAAAATCTCTCGTCATAATATTATCTTCCATCTTATACAAAAATGATGGTACTTATGAATCAGTGCAGACCCTTTATTCTGTCTGGTTGCCTCAGATAAACAACAGCACACATATGTGAAATCACTGTCAGATTTAGGTGTGTACTCTGTGGCTTTAGAAAAGAGCAAATCCAGATGGTTTCTAAAGAATTATACCTGGAAAACTGGGATGGCTCAGTGGGTTAAGCGCTCGCTTTGCAGCGCCGGGGACCGAGGATTGAGTCCCGGCCCTGGCCCGTGTGGACCCATGTGCTAAACTGGGGAGTTCCCCCAGTTCAGTTCTCTCTCTGTCTCTATATCTCTCTCCTCTCTCTCTCTCTGTCAAAAACAATTAAAAAATCTAAAAGAAGAATTATATTAAAAAATTTTATTCAGAATTTTGTCATCACTGAGACCCATCAATTAAGTAAATCAAGCTAGATTTTTTTTAATTGTTAGACAAAGTATACTTAATTACATACTTTATCTGATTAAATGAGCATCCTAAAATCATTTAAAAAAAGTATAATGAAGCAGAGAAAGAACTTCTAAGAGCTTATCCTAATATTATTATATATTTATATCATAAAACTCTATCATAATTATCATAATAATATTTGAAGCCTGAGGAAAATAAATGTTCTTCTCAAAAACAGATCTTGGAAAGAGAAATTAAGGTAATAGTGCTATTCAATTCAGACAGATATTAGTTAATAGGAAGTTGGCCTACTTAACAAACATTGAAAAAACACCATTGGGTGCACCCTGAGCCAAGATTTGAATGTAGAAAAAGGTAATGAATATAGCCATTTCCATTTAAGATTTTATAATTTGATTGCGGGGGAGCCTATACATGTAAATGGTAATTATAACATGACAAATTTCTCATAATATATAGAAAGGAAATTATTGAAATTCAGGTGAAATTTCTTCTTGTTGGGTGATCTGAAAGGCTTTATGGAAGAGACAAATTTTGAATGGATTAAAAGAACAGAAAGAATTTGATAAGAGGGTGACAATTTCAGGTGAAAAAAAACAGTTTTTCACAAAGGCATTGGAATTGCCCATTTTAGCTAAAAAAGAGACCTCTTTTAGAGGAATAGCAAAAAATAAGTTAAAGTAAAATAAGAATAATAATAAAGTAGAAGCAAGGTTATAAAAAACCTTGCAGATCAGATACAAGAGCACCTTAGCTATAATTTAATGACAATGAATGACTCTGATTTATAAATTTCAGATTGTAATTTTATTCAAAAATACAGTTTAAATTTATAAAAGAAGATAGTGAGTACTCATTCCATTGCCATTCAATAATAAACAATATAGAACCTTGTTAATTAGTAAGGCTCCAGTGTTAACAGAAATAGATTCAAATCTTAGCTTTGGTTGTGGACCTTAGAAAAGTTAAGTTCTGTGTACCTCAGCTTCATCTTCTTTAAAGTAGGAATACTAATTGTACAAGAGGGTTGTTTAGAATTCAATCAAGTAATGCAGGTAAAGCAAAATACTTGGCAGCATATAAACTCTCTATGTGATATATACATATTGACATCAACACACTAATAAGCACAAGTATTACCTATAATATGTTACTTATCCATTTTTTTCTAATTGCTAATCAAAGAATAATAATTAGAACCTGGAAAAAATAATCAGTGGTAACTGCATTGGTGAAAAAAATACATGTAGAAATTAGAAAGCTATTTATGATACAGAGAGCTCAAAATGAATGAATGAATGAATGAATGATAAATAAATAAAAAATACGCCCTTTCATTGACCAAAGACCTTTACAAGGCTACCTAGACAATCTCTCTGTGGCTTATTTGTTAGTGAATAAGGAGTAATTATGTCATTGAAAGAGATTGAGTAATATTATCCAATCCATCTCTCTCCTTCAGCTGGGACCAGATTGAGACAAAAGAAACTCCTTGAATTCCTCTAGCATCAATTTTCTTTTTTTTTTTTTATAAATCTTTTTTTTTTTAATATTTATTTGTTTTTTTGAGAGAGAGAGAGAGAGAGAGAGAGAGAGAGAGAGAGAGATACAGAGACAGAGAGAGAACCGAACTGGGGGAGTCCCCAGTTTAGCACATGGTTCCGCACCGCCGGGGCTGGGATTCGACCCTCGGTCCCCTGCGCTGCAAAGTGAGCGCTTAACCCACTGAGCCATCCCGGCTTCCCCAATAGCATCAATTTTTAAAACCTAAAAAGAAATTGATTATTCAATTTTCTGTGGTTACCTTCTCTAAGGTTCTGTGGAATACTATGTCAGAAAATCCTTCCTCATTGTCAAATAAATTACTTTTTTCTGTCTTATGTTTTGATCTTAGTCTTGTTAGAAAGTATCAGGTACTGGATTTTAAAAAATCAATTAACAAACAGGGAAAATTCAGTAATTTTCTATTAGCCTGGATAGTTTTGTGATAAAATTTCATGCCATATCTCTTAAAGAAGAATATTTGTTTACTCAGAGCCTGAATGAAAATATAGTTACAGACTGTATTTTTCAAAGATGGCTACAATAGTATCTCCCATCTCAGATATTCTTATAGAATCTTGCCTCTAATCCATCAAGAGGTGAAATCTAATTCTCTTCCCTTTAAGTTAGCAGCTTATTTGTAAACAATAGATTGTGACTCAGTGATGTAGTGTGATTATTAAGGTAAGGTCAGAAAAAGCCATTCAGCTTCTGCTTTTCAGGCAAGGGACCCTGAGCCAGCATGTAATATGACTGTCCTGAGACTGCCAACTTACGAGGATGCACAAACTAGCTCATGTGGTGAGACCACATGCAGCAGCCCTGAGACTCCAGGCAGACAGAAAGATGCCCAACCAGCCCCATGCTGCTCCAGCCCCCTGCTATTTTCTAGGTCCAGTCACCACAAGGCTGCCACTTACATAAACCACTTCAAGTCTATACTGCCAGCCAAGCATTTCTCAAAATCTTGACCCACCAGAATCATGGAAAACAATGATTATTAATTGAAATCACTGTATTTTGGGATGATTTTTAAAGCAGTGATTGTAAAGTAGAACATGTATTTTATTAGAGCACTGTAGAGATATTATTATAGATCGAAGACATGGGCCTAGTACCTATAAAAATATAATATAATATAATAAAATATAATAAATATAATATAATATATATATAATATATTTGATAAGCTGCAACCAACATGCAGAAAGGGGCCCTACTCTTTAAATCATCTGAGTGTGATTTATAACCTGCAAAGTATTACACAAATACTAAATGGTTTGGCTAAATGATACAATGAATTCTATAATATAACTAAAGTGCCTCTGAAAAAGAATTTTACTCATTCTTCAAGACTCAGGGCAAATATCAAGTCTTTCTGATGTCTTCTCCAGTACTCCCAGAAAGTGTTAAATTAGTCCCTCTTCTGTGCCTGTAGCACATTTTGCACTTCTACTCCAGTTATAAGACATAATTCTTTATTTATTTATGTATGCCTATCTCCCCTACTAGACTGCAACTTCCTTGAAAACAGTTTTAACACAAAACCTATAACATAGTATACACTAATACTTGTGGGGTGAATGAACAAATGAACAAACAAATGAATAACTTTTCTGGCAATGTATATGGGTTTAACCATGCATAAGAAAACTCTTTAGGCATAGATGAACAATTTGATTTCAGCTTTCAAAAGATTCATCAGTCTCTAAAGACAAAGAAAAGAAAGTCTGTTTTTTTTTGTTTTGTTTTATTTTGTTTTCATTTTAATCTCCACACTGAACAGTTTCATCCCAATGAATCATTTTATAGGAAGTATTTTCTCCCTACTCAATTTATTTTTCTTCTTCTTCTTCCTCTTCTATTTGAAAAGTCTCTGAAACTCTGAAAACCTCATTTTCCCCTTTGATTACTTAATCTTTCTTACCTCTTTACATTTTTGTATGTGTTTATTTTGGTAAATCAAAGATGATTGTCATTTTGTAACTTGGATATTAGAAAATTATTTAATGTTACTAAAGAAATAAAGAGCTGTCAAAGCTAAATGTTATTCTTTTCTTTTAGATCATTATAATTTTCAGTATACATTTTAACCTGACTAAAAAAAAATAATAATCAAAATGTGTTTTTAACACATCATAAAATCAACTGATATTTCATTTTGTTAGGAAATTTCTATACAAATGAGTCAAATTTTCTCCCATCCATGCCAATTTTTTAAAGAGAAAATATTGTTAGTCATTACCAAATTTTCTCTTATTTGAATAGCAGTCACATACTTGTTTGATATTTTTATTTTAAATCCCATTTGATCTATATTATCTTATCTCCTCTTTCTATTCTTACCTCACAGGCTAATTCCTGCTTTTATTGGCATTTGTCAGGCATCCCATATTTACTGTCATTTGCAAATCTTCTTGTTAATCTGGTTGATTCATTTTGCAGAATATGAATTAAGATATTTTGGCATGCCAGGATGGCTCATTGGATTGAGCCAACACCTTGCAACCATGAGGTCTGGGGGTCGAATCCCAGCCCCGCCCAGTGCAGGGCCCACATGCTCAACTTCAGTGTTGCCTCTCACCCAGAAGGCCCCCAGTTTGGTTCTGGCCCACATCCACCTGTGTGGAATGAATCTATGTTAAAACTAATTATATACAACTATGGAGACTGCGCTGCACCCCCCAACCCCTTCTCTTTGTCTGTCTCTCTTCTCTTTCTCTCTCTCTCACCTTCTCTCAAAACACTAAAATAAATCTTACAAAAAAAAAGATGTTTAAATATTACAACATAGATTCCATTACTTACTTGCCCCACTTATCATAGAGAATATTTCCATTAACTTAGTATTTTTGTTTATTGTGACTTATATGATATTATGGATATTAAGAATTTTTCAGGAGTCTAATTCTATGACATGAAGAGAAAAAAATTCTTCAATTATGACTTCGTGCTTAACAAAAAAATTTTCTTATTTTAAGTAATTTTTGTGTTACTATCACAGTGACTTTAAAACTTTTAACACAATTTAGTGATATAAACATAGTCCTTCTGGATAGGAACTAATATTAAAAACAACCTTAATAATAGTAGCGTTTTTTTATTATGAACTTACATTGTATTAAGTATTTTCCCAGGCACTTTTCATACTGATAATTAAAACTAATATAGCTTACCATATTCCAGGACAACTTTGGTACTTAAGATACATTACATATTTAATCATCACTACAACTCAGGAGCAAGATGCTTATATTGTCTGTATTTTACCCAGGAGGAAAAAAAGCACAAAGTCAACCAACTTGTAAGCAGTTGAGCCAAGATTAAAACCCAGACTCTGACTCCAGAGCTTTAATGATGCTCTTTTTCTTCTCATGCACATTGCATAATAACACAAATAGTCTGTTATTTCAGCCACATTTTACATACAAGTAAAATAAAGTTCAAGTAAAGTTTTCTCCAAAATTCTCAAGGCTCAGTGCTAGAGCTAGATTTGAACCTCCACCTGTTGGATTGCAAAGACTCTGTATTTCCCACAGTACAAATGAAAAGATGCAGATGAAAAGTGAGAAGAGAGGGATATATCTCTGGCCCTTCCAGATGAAGTAAGTCTTCTGTTCCCAATTCTCCACTTTCCCTGTTCTGTGAGACAGCTTCTGAAACCTATGTGACACATCCTTCATACAATACAGCAGCAAAGAGTGTGTGTTTCCTAGTAATTAAAATATAGCTGACCTTGATAGGAAGTTTACTTCCAGATTTAGTAAGTTTTGTCTCATTCAATATTCTGCTCCTAAGGCCTGTACACTTAAGAGTTAATCAATCAGGCTCAGCATCAATAGTTAATCATAAGAACACTGGTAATGAAAACAAGTTGTCCATTTATTTAATTGATGCTATCTCCCCTGTCTATCTTTGTTTCATAATTAATGACCACTTGCTAATTCTCTTATTTTAAGAAGTGACTACCAACAGTAGCTTGCTATCCAGAAAGTTGTTTGATATTCCACTCCTGTCCTTTTTTGCATATTGTTTTATTCTCCCTACCCTACTTTATTAGTGCTTAGTGCTGTCATTTAACACACTTCTCAATGTATCTCATCTGCAGTCACCTGTTGAACAGAAAGAAAATACTCTCTTGTCAAGAGTATTCCTTGTAGCTCCTAAATTCATATCAATTATATCAGAAACATTTCTTCCACACACCATCTGGGTTGAGCTAGCCTGTACAAACTAACCATCATCTCAACCCTGTCACATCAATCAGATCAGTTGAAACAATGTAAAAAAACCTGTGAGCTTCACTGTCATAGTTAAATGATCCCTTTTACCCAGTGCTAAAAATATTACATGCCTTCTGACTTTGTTTAATTGTTCTCAAAGAGCAATTTTGTAGACTGTCATTGTCCTTTAAAGTTTTTGAAGAGCCAGCTCTCAAGCAGAAACTGAAATGATGAAGCTCAGAAGATTAGCATACAACCCCACAGAGGGTAATATGAATATAGTTGAAGCCTCATAGTGCTACTGGCTTCATATCCAGCTCTAAGATTCAAACTCTCAGCTCCCTCCCCCAAACTCCACCCTTTCTGAGAATCCAGGACAAAATGTCAACTTCTAATGTGCTCGGTTATAGGAGCTTACATACCCTGGGTTTAATTTCTGCCTGGATCACACTCCATGGCTTTACTCAGTCTAAAATTTGGTGCCAGAGCATGTTTAATGAGCTCCAAAGAGGCAATCACCAGCACAGAAGTGAATTTGAATTTCACACTAATGCCAGATAGTGCTTCATGGGCAGAACTGCAGCCAACCAACCTACATTTTATAGCTCTCCTTTTCTCATTTACATTTGAATTTTCGTCTGATACTAGCACCTCGTTTTGTTTTTAACTCACGTTATTCCAAAGTACAGGTTTTAATGTTCTACATCAATATTTTGTTTTGATTTAGTCTGACGGTTTTCTGATTTTATATAAGGTGCATTAATTATCTGCCCCTTTCCCCCCTGCCCCTCCATACCCAATTCTCCCCACTTTCACTAAGAAATTAAACAACAGCAACAACAACAAAAATGAAGAAGAAGACAATTGAATTAACTATATAGCATGGAACAACCTAATTTTTCCTGATTGCCATAAAAGACAAAGAACCATATATCATCACTGTGTTTTATTTTGATACTGTTCATTATTATGGTTCAAGGACCACTAATCAATTTCTAAGTCCCTCTAAATGTCAAGAAGGGAATCCAAATGATAGTTTAGAGGAAATACATCAAGAGCACTTCAGCCTCACAGCCAGCCATGTCAGTATCAGGTTGATGATAATGTTCACTGTGCTGAAATTGAGCAATTTTTATAATTTTCAAAAGATTCTTATACATGGCTTGTACCACTGGCAAGGTGGCAATAATGCAAAAAAGCTACCTTTTAGATCCTGACCTGGTATAATTGATTTCTCCCTAAAAGGATTAAACAATGAGATTTTATATAGTGATTCTAGAAGGCATGAGCTAAACTGGAAAATAAGATTATTTTACTAGCAGATACTTAGCTTAGATCTAAAATAGTAGAAAGGGCCATATAGTAAATTAAACATTTGAATCATTTATTTATGTTTATTCATACACCCAATAAATATTTATTGAATACCACAGTGCACCAGACATGGGAATCAGAGATGATGAAAACCCTTTGAAACCGAATCTATTAACAAGGGGTTGTCAATAACAGGGATAAAGGACTAAACTGGAGAAAAAATGTTCTCATAAAGACTAGTTCAAGGATATCTTGTTTTCTGGTTATAAAATACTCTATTAGTAATTCTGGCTCTCAGTAAGTTTAGGAATCGAGTAGAAATCTGCAATCCTAGGAACAGTCCCACCTGGCAGTCTCCCCACATCACACCAAACCCTCGTCTCACTAGTAGGTTGGTCTGCTCTAAGCATAGCTGCATCTATGGTGGCTGAGTTAGGCTGGGCACAGAGCTGAAGGAAGCAAGAATGAATATGTGTCACTGGAAATTATCACAGAGCCTGGTTTCCTGCCAAAGGCCTTCAGAAGAACTTGGGAACAGGTGGAAAGGGAGTAACCATTTTAAGCCAACATTATAAGTTTTTACATGAAATGTTTGGAAAGTACATTTACTGCATACCACCATATGGCTACTCAACTGGCATGCTTTAGAATTTCATGGTGCTGTATGTGTTCAATATCAATCATTTCTCTGAGACACATTCATTTAAGACTTTGAGCATAAGTCCATCAGTTATAATTCCTTTTAACATTAGCTTTTAACCAGCCTCAAGAAATAGAATGTACTAGCTATTAGTTTTTCCAGTGAGTGAGCCTCAGTTCTGATTACTTTGAAAATACTCTTCCCTTGAAGGATGAGCAAGAGGTGAAAAAGGAAATACTTTCTTAAAAACAAGTTTTAAAATCATCCCTCCTTAGGAATACCAGGATAGCTCCACATGTTGAGAGCTTGCCTTGCAACCGTGAGGTCCAGATATTGACTCCCAGCCCTGGCTCCTGCAAACCCCTATGCTAAACTGTGGCACAGCTAGTAACCACTGGGGTGCAATGAAGATTCTTGCCTCCCATCTGGTTCAGTTCCTGTCCCACACAGCCCTCCATCTACCTGTGTGGAATGAAACCACACTACAACTAATGATGTACAAACTATGGAGACTACCCTGGGCCCTCCTCTCTTCTCTCTCACCTTCTCTCAAACAATAAAATAAATCTTAAAAAATAAAATAGGGGAAGCTGGGATGGTTCAGCAGGTTAAGCACTTGCTTTGCAGCCCCAGGGTCCAAAGACTGAGTCCCAGCCCATGTGGTCCCATGTTCTGAACTGGGGTATGCTCCCAGGTGGGAAGCCCCCAGTTTGGTTCTCGTCTGGGTAAGCTTCCAATGTGGGAGGCCCCTGGTTCGGTCGTGGCTCGAGGGGGCATACCTCCCATGTGGGAGGCCCCCATCGAGTTCCTGGCCTGAGCAGCCCCCATCCACCTGTGTGAAATGAAATCATGTCAAAAATTGATGACAGACAACTATGGAGACAGCTCTGGGCTTTCCCCCTTCTCTCTGCCTCTGTTTCTCCCTGTCAAAAACAATAAAATAAATCTAAAATAATAAAATAATAAAATAAAATCATCCTTCCTTAAAGTCACAGTGCTGACTATTGAACGTTTGAATTATAAAACTTTCATATACAAGATGGGGAGTCTTTTTTTTTTTTAGTTCATTGATTGACAGCAGATGTAAGGCAAATGACTATAAGAGAAAGCTTTGAAATTAAATGTAATCTAGTGAAAGAGGAGGCTTTTGTCTGAAATTCCAGAATAAAGAAAGAAGAGTAAAAGCCTCCTCAAATTTGCTTTCAGGCCAATGATCCTTTGTACCACTGCCCTCGCATTCCTCCAAATCCTACTGAATATACAGTGATTAATTGTTGTCAAGGCACATTATGGAAAACTAAAGCACTCAAATGATAAGTAAATCTATGTATATAGCTTGATATCACTCCCATAATCATTGTGTCTTTAATTACAGTTTTCTTAATTTTATCATAAATTCTATTATGAATTTTAATTCTATTCCAGGTATTGGATAGGGCATTAGTTTGTGAATAAATAATCTGCAAGGCAAAAATGCTTTGAAAGAATTTTTGTGAAATGAAAAAGCCAATAATAGAATTTAGTCTAGGCTCTGAATATAAAATAAAATATATCAAATATATATATATTTTTTTCTTCTTTCTTTTTCCTCTTTTCCTTAAAGATTCATTTTATTGTCTAAGAGAAGGTGAGAGAGAAAGAGACAAGAGAGAGAGAAAGGGGAGGGCCCAGATCAGTGTCCACAGTTACACATCACTAGCTGCAACATAGTTTTACCCCACAAAGGTAGATGTGGGGCTGCATAGTGCAGAGACCTAACTGGGGCCTTCCACATGGGAGGGGCCACAGCTCAGCATATGGGCTTGCGTGAGTCAGGGCCAGGACTCATGGCTGCAAGGCAAGAACTCAACCTGCCAAACTAACCCAGCATCCCCTACATTTTGTTCTTATTGGATATTTTCAGTCCATTAAATTTAAGAATTAAATGAATTTTTTACCAAACAATCAAGCTTAAAATCAATTTTTTTTTTATAGGGGTTTTTCATAATTACAAAATCTTGTTTTTATATTTGGGTATAAACTACTATGATAAGAATATTCATGTGGTTATTTATTCAACACATTAATCAAGCATTTGTTATATACATAGAACTAGGTACTACTGAAATTATAAAGATGAGTTAGTGAAGAAACCTGTTCTTAAGACATAGTTGTAAAAGAGATGAGACATGCATATAAATAACCAAAATACAAGCAATAAAACTTTTTTTTTCATTGATTTAAAAGTGATTTATGGTTACCGGTAAATGTCACCAATGCTCAGAAAACACTATCTTCACCTGAGCTGAGGAGAACAGGAACGTTTTTCAGAAGAGTTGGCATTTTAGCAAGGTTTTGGCAAATGGGTAGGATTTAGATACATGGAGTTCGGGAAGGAAAATCTAAGTGCAGGGGAAAAGATGCTCACACTATGGAGGCATGGCACTATTATAATCACTGGTGATATTCCAGAGGGTATAACATGCATAAAACTTTGTTTTTATTGAATTGTATTCCAGGGAAGAAATAGAAAATAAATATAGTAAGTAGGTAAATTATATGGCATATTGAGAGGTGATGAGTGCAATGAAGAAAAATAAAGCTGAGAATGGAGGATAGGGAATGTGGTTCCATTTTAAATGAGGTAACCAGGACAGACCACTGCACAAAGAAGACATTTAAATGTGGCAACAAGAAAACTAGCCCAAAGATCACATCAGAAAGAGCTGAAGCACATGGGAGTGATAGTTGAGAAAATTGTTGGGTTGGCAGAATAAGGATATATTGCAGAAGGCCTCAAATGCCAAGCTAGGAAGCTTGGATTTTATTTTAGAAATACTGTGGGGATATTAACAATTTCTAAAGAAAGATTTAAAAAGATCTGGGCTGTGCTTTATGTAGATGACTCTGGCAGATATTTTAAATGGAAGGGACGGAGGAAAGAGGCAGGGAGACCTCCTACTATATCTTCCAAATTAGGAGGTAGAAGGACTATGTTAGTAGTCCAGAAACATGTGGCTTATATAAACTACATCTTTTTATTCATTAATTTAATATAGAGAGAGGAACTCACATTTCAAGTACTAGTCTAGACTCATAAAATGATATTACTGAACAAAACAGGCAAATATCCCAACCTTTGTAGAAATTGCATTCTAGGAGTCAGATAATACACATAATAAATTTCACAAATAATAAATATAAGATGAATATATAGTGTGGGAGAAGACAAAGGGCACCATGACAGTACTGGGGATTTGTGGAGAGCCGGGGGCCGGGGGTGGGGGAGAGGACTGGAGAGCCCTTACCAAAGGCCATATTCACACTTCCAAAAAATGTTATAAAAATTCCTATGTTGACTAAAGAAAGATAAAATAAATCATATAAATTTACAAACACATCAATATAATGCAATAGCCAAAGGAATACAATTTTTTTTAAAACCTCCTGTCATGTATGTTACCTGCAAGTTAACACTAGGAAAGATTCTAAAAGTAAATAATGTTAAAGCTTTGTCTTTCCAGACAGAACCCAGACAAATCTATCCCATAGGAGAAACACATCAGACTTCAAATGATAGAGAAAAAAAATGCACTGCCACAGGCCTTGATTCCCATAAGAAATAAAACAATGACTTCTTCCCTGATATAAATTAAACAGTAAATACAAAGCTTTGTAAAAAGGTTTGAGAAAATTAATGCTCACATCAAGTTCAATTTCAAGATATGATTTTTGTTCCAATGACAAATTATTTTCCCTTAAACACCGGATATAAATCTTTTCAATTATATTTTCTATCATCATATGAGTATTTGTGGGTCAGATCAATATACTTATTACAATGATCTCTATCCATGATAATTTTATATTATTTCCAAAATTACACCTAAAAATGGAAAAACTCGGAATTGTACTGTTTGGAAAGTTCTTTTGATTCCTACCCAACAAAACTATGGCAAAAGTCTAGCAAGTCTCACAGTTTATGACCTTATTTGGCTCACTCAAGCTTCCAAATTTAGATTCTTTTACTCATTTACCAACTATAACGCAATGCCTATCCACTACAATGAAATATAACACAAAAAATTGCCCAATTGAGGAACAGATTATATGATACAAAGTAATTTTTCTAACAATAAAAAAAATTTTCTACTTTTGATAAAGTTGAAGGAATTCATATAGGAAGAATCTCTTGGAGACAGCAATGATAAACTGGACAAACTATAGTAAAAGACTTTCTAAAGGCATTGCAAAGCAACGAAAAGTAGGCAGAAACTAAGAGAAAAGAAATGGTACTAGGCAAATTTCCCAGGATTCTTATTGCTTTTGCTTCAGAGAAGACAGACATGGTGCAGTGTCAGAAGTTGATTAATTGTTTTGTTTTATAGCTTGAAATATCAGAGGTCAGAATTAGGTGTTACTACAGATACTGGGAAATGAGTAAGGAAATTATGTGCCATTACCTTTCAACCACAGATCAGCGAGAGAGCATGTGGTGAGCAAAGTTGGCTCAGAAGTCAGAACACACATCATGGGGTACCTTGAGAAATCTTACATATTCAAAATTTTGGGCTTATGTTCCATTCCTTTGGGGTATGTTCAAGAAAGCAGAGTTTTGCTATAGGTTTAATGCTATTAGAAAGAAATGGAGGTAATTCTAGGTTTGGCAATCTTAATATTTATCTTAAGACTGCAAGTGAAGTAGCAGTCATTTATATTTGTCACAGAGGGGAGTTTAGTCCTTTTTGTGGATTGGACAATTTTTTTTTTATTTCTGTCTGTTTTTAGATATGATTATAGAGTGATCTTGTATTTGTATTCATTTATCATGGTCACAGAATAACCCTATCTGATATTTGTTTCCTGAGACTTTTTTTTTAATTTAATTTTCTATAGTAAAATATCACAGCCTATTGTGAATGCCTGGTTAGGTCCTAACAAAAAAGTCCTACCTGTTAGTTCCAAGCTAGCACCTAGCTATCAAGATCTCCTTTTCTCTTTCTTATCTGGAAAGGATACAGTTACAGAAGGAAGCTTCAAATTCTACCCAAATATCTAGCTGATACCTGAACTAGCTATTTCCTGGCAGAGTCCATCGAGCCTGCCTAGTTAAAGCTAAAAAGACTAAACAGTAATTTCAGCAGCGGCCCACTCAGCACAGACAGTGTGTGAACATGTCTATTTTGAATATGGAATGTAGTTTAAAATTTCAGCAGGATTAACCACCTGCTCAAACAAAAAATAAACACTTTTTAGAAGAACACAGCAAAAAGGAGAGTAATGGTCAGTATAAAATTAGACATATGAAGAAACGAGAAAATGTCACCCACACTTAAGAATAAAAGAAATCAATGAGCATTACCACAGGATGGCCCATGTGATGGAATTAGCAGACAATTACTTTAAGTGACTACTTAAATGGTGTATAAGGATATACAGGAAATAATCAGTGAACAGATAGGAAATTACAACAGAAAGAATAAAACCTAAAAATAAAAAGGAAATTCTAGAAGTAAAAAATTCCAATATCTTAAAAAGAAATTCACTGGTTGTGCTATATAGAAGATTAGAAAAAGCAGCAAGGGGAAGCTGGGATGGCTCAGCGGGTTAAGAGCTCGCTTTGCAGCCCTGGAGCCCGAGGATCGAATCCTGGGCCTGGCCCATGCGGACCCTTATGCTGAACTGGGGTGTGCCTCCAGTTCAGTTCTTGCCGGGGCCTATGCATGAGGCTCCAGCCCAGTTCCTGCCCTGCGCAGCCCTGCACCCACCTGTAGAGTAAAACTATATGGAAAACTAATGCTGTCAACTATGGACACTCTGGGCCCTTCCCCTTCTCTCTGTCTCTCTCTGTCTCTCTCTCTGTCAAAAAACAATAAAAATAAATCTTTTAAAAAATGACAGCAAGGAATCAGTATCAGTAAAATTGAAGTCATTTGGGGAAGCTGGTATGACTCAGTAGGTTGAGTGCTCATAGGGCAGCCCTGGGATCCAAGGATCAAGTCCCAGCCGTGGCCCATGATGGCCCACATGCTGAACTGGGGTGTACCCCCAGCTCAGTTCCTGCCAGGGCAGCTTCCAGGAGCATGTCTCCCATGCGGGAGGCCCCCGGCCCAGTTCCCACCTGGCATGGCCCTGTGCTCACCTGTGGAATAAAACTACATCGAAAACTGATTACATAAACTATGGAGACTGCTCTTGGCCCCTTCCGATCTCTCTGTCTCTCTGTTAAAAACAATAAATCTTTAAAAAATTTAAGTGGATTGATAGAAATGAGGTAATTCTAAGTCACAAGATTAAAATATTAAAAGAAATAAACAAAACCTCTGTGGCGTGTAATACAACATTAAAAGGTATAACATATATATATATATATCACTGGATTTATAAGAGGTGAAAAAAAAATGGAGCAGAAAAAATATTTTAAAATATTAAAATAATGGCCCCAAATTTCCCAAATGTAGTAGAAAACAAATGTACAAATTTAAGCAGCTTAGAAAACTGCAAAAATATATTTTTAAATTCAAATCATACTCAAACTTTTGAGCCCTAAAAAGAAGAAAAAAAAAATAGAACGTTGACAACAGTCAGAGAAAAATGACACATTAATACATACTGGTAAGAGAATGAGTTTACAAATTGATGGTTAACTTCTGAAAAATAATGGAGGCTAAAAATGAAAGGTCACTGAAAGAAAATTTCCCTCAAGACTGAAAATAAAATAAATACATTTTCAGATAAAAACTAAGTAAAACCATCTGATCCGTACTACAAGAAACCATAAATGAAGGTCTTTAGGCAAAAAAAATTGATACCTGATGGAAATTTGGACATTTAGGAAGAGATGAGGAGCACAAAAAAGTGGTAAATATGTGGATATAAAAATAAAACTGAAAGTTAATAATAAAAGTTGATTATAAACCCAAAGAAAACAAATTATACTCCAAATGTCCACTGTGAAGTACATGAATTTGTTAATCGTTTCCATATTAAGATAAAATAATTTTGAGTAGTGCCTCTTTCACTCCTTCAGATCCTTAAAGGCTCAAAACAGTGTCAAGTTTAGCAGCAAGTACTAGTTTTAAGGGCAAGGCTTGTTAGCATTATTAAATTAGATATTCTTGACACAAATAGTGTCAAGAATTGGGCAATCAATTGGGCAATCAATATAAAAAAACTTCTTTTTTTGTAAAATTAACTGGAAAATCAGATTTCATGCTTAAACATAAATTCTAAGTGATTCATTAGAATAGAATAAAACAGCTTTTAAACTAATCATTGCCCATGCCAGCTTTCTTCAGTATATGCATCTTCCTTTTTTAAACAAATTTAAACAAATCAAAGAATGAAGTCAAATATCTTGACAATTCATGTCAGAATACTTTAAATGAGAATGTACATTTATATTGGAGTTACCAAGTTATTTGCTTTAATGACCTTCATTGGTCTAATATGCCTTTCCAGACCTAGAATATTATAAGGATGGATTATAAAGCTTAGAACTTGCTTTTACATGGGCATGTTAAGGTAATATCATTTATGCAATGTTCGACACCCTGTTACTTAAGTTAACAGAGCATTTAAAGACTGGAGATTTTATAATGCACTTTTATAAAAGGATAAGAATGTATCATAGTAGGGAAGACACTAAACGATTCTGAGCTAAAGAATAACTTTCTGAAAGTTTGTTGGGGAAGCAAGAATTTAGGAGTTCTGGTAAACTATATATGGCACTTTCAGAAAAACATTTATTCTCATTTGTTTTTGTGAAAACGTGTACTAGAGTATTTCAAATGTTCCTTTATAAAAAGGGATAGTTTAATGTTTGCTATATTTGAAGTCTATGAAAGTGTTTATTTGGTTTCACTTTTAAACATGTTTCAGAGTCTATATAGGCTATAGGTCTTTAGAAAGACTGAAGATAAGAAAGCGCCCAAAATAAGTGATAACAAAAAAATAAAACCACAATTTGGAGACTACTGTGTATCTTCATGATAAAAGGCTTATATAATGGTTGTGTAGAAAAAATCCAGCCATCGTTAATATAATGAGAATGGTTACATGGCAGGACACTTTCCAGATAGCCCTCATATATCAACACAACAAACAGCTCTGAAGATCTGATTCACACAGAGTGTAAAGAAATTCATCTGTTAACTTGACAAAATAATTTCAGTTACATTTGTTTGGTGAAACTTCTTAATACCTGGTTGTGCCTAAATGTAAGTACCATATTACAAAGGTCTAGAGTTTGAAGTACAATTTTGAAATGTAATTACCTTTCTTTGTCACCCAAATATGTGTATTGCCCCACAGGACAATAACCCAGCTCAACAAACAAATATGACCTTAGCAAACATCCAAGAATCATATAATTGTGCTGCTTTGTACTATAGTCAAAATCTTGCACTCTGAACATCACAAAATTCTCGCTTTTTCCATCCCACAGTTACAATTCTACATGGATGACAAATGAATCAAGATATCTGACTAAACAGTCTATATTCATTATTTTACCTCAAAATCCCATTGGTCTGCTTAGAGAAAGATGGGTCTACTGTCATCAAAAATGATGGACTACATTTTTCATAAAACTGTGTTTCTTTTTTAATTTAGTTTATTACCTCCACACTGTATTAGTCCAAGTCATAGTTTTAAGAGTTTCAGAAGCAAATGTGGTCCAATTGAGAGTTCCTCAATTTTCTTGGGGTCACTTACACTAAGCTTCAGCAGGAGAGCAAAGTGTCTCCAAATAAGGTCTGTGAGACAGAAGTGCTTGCAGGCCAAAGGAGGGTGTGAGAAGCAAGCCCAACTGCCCCAAAGGAAAAGACTGGCAGTAGGTTAGATAGTCAAGTGGGAATCCAAGTCTGAAATTTATAAATTATTTCCCACTATAATTATCATAAAGACTGAAGTGCTTCTATCAATGCAAAAGTAAATTCAACCATCAGTCTGGTAGTATCAATGATATAGATTCAGCTGGGAACAATTGTTTATTCTGCCATTAACTCATATAATAATTTTAGGTTTTTTTTCTCTCCTGTGGCAAATAGAATCAGAGGAGCAGCTGCAACATCAGCACTTGCATTTTGCCAGTTGTTTAGAGAATAGACCAATTAGCGAGAATGTGTAGTAATACATGCATTTGGCAGCCATGTTTGCACAAAAATGAGGATACTATTTAAAATAACACAATTTTAATGGAACATCACAGAACCTGAGAGTATCATGGAAGAATACTACATCAGATACTTCTAAACAAACAGCTATGGGATTTCTCTCCCCCACAATAGTAACTCTCAACATTTTGATCCAGCTGAGATCTTCAATCTGCTGATTCCATCCAGATTTCATAGTCCTTCGCTCCAATTTTAGCACCTTGCTCTTTGCCCAGCTTAAATAATTCTCTTATTTATTGTATTCACTTTAAGGCATTCACCTTGACTCCCTTGCTCCTCTTGTTCATACACACAATGCTAATTAAATCCAACTCTCTGTCTTCTCTACATCTTACCCATATTTATCAATGTGGCCATAAAAAAATGATAAAAAATTTCAAATGGGCCTTTAATGCTATCTATCAGTCATTCTATATTTCTCTAGACCACTCCTTTCCCACTATCCTAGACTTGTGGACTTGTCATTTCTTCTCAAAATCTGATAAGTCCTCTACCATAACCTCTTGGTGAGAAGTTGCTGTAGTCAAAAAACAAACAAACAAACAAACAAACAAAAAAACCAATTACAAGTTTCCACCACCAGATCTCTCCATCTAAGTATCTCTTTCCCCCATGTAGTACCTTGTTCCTCCTATCATAAATGGGTAAGCCATGCTCCTAGAAAAGGCTACCCCTTCACTGACTGTGCTCTAGGTCTCATCCTCTACTTACTACCTAGTTCAATAAATTGAAATTCTTTATTCTCTCTATGTAAATGTCAATGTCTTCTTCACTGGTAAATTATCTTTAATAAAAACATGCTAAAATTGTTTGTATTAAAAAAATAAATTTCATGGCCCTCTTTCCCCCCACCCCCAGCTACTGTCTTATTTCTCATTTTTTTATAGTAAAATGTGAAACAAACAAAATAATAATCTGCACTCTCTGCTTCCATTTCTCTCTTTTTGAATTCTCCATGTCACTGAAGCCAATGGACATCAGTGAATCCTTATTGTATATAACTTAGCAGCATCTTATTCAGCTGATCATTCTCTCTTTGAAACTCGACTTACAGGAAAACATTCTCTTGCCTTCTTTCTCTCTTTCTGACTGTGACCTCTCAGTCTTTTTTGCTGGTTCCTCCTTATCTTCCCAAATATAACAAATAGTTGTGCTCCAGTGCTCAGTTAAGAAAGTACTTTTTCCTTTCCATACTCTGTTCCTAGATGATCCCATTAGCTACATGGCTTTAAACACCACATATAAGCAGTTGGCCCCAAATGTATACTTTACCATGAGGCTTACTCCTGCATTCCAGAACAATATATCTAACTGATTGATCCTCAGGCAACTAATAAGCATCTCAAACCTAGTATGTTCAAAAGTTGCTATACTTCTCTAGCCCCATTGATAGCTCTCACTTCCATCAAGACTTGACTCAGGGATGCCAGGATAGCTCAGTGATCAAGCACTTGCCTTGCAATCATGACGTACAGGATTCGATTCCCAGCCCTCGCCTATACAGACCCATATGCTGAACTGTCACACAACTAGTAATCACTGGATGGCATGGTGGCAAAAGTTCTCACCTCCCATGCAGGAAGCCCCCAGTCTGGTTCCTGCTCAGTGTAGCCCCACATCCACCTGTGTGGAAGGAAACTATGTCACAACTAGTGATATACAACTATGGAGACTGCTCTGGGCCCTCCCACCTTCTCTCTCTCTCTCTCTCTCTCTCTCTCTCTCTCTCTCTCTCTCTCTCTCTCTCTCTCTCCCCCCCCCTTCTCAAACAATAAATTAATCTTTAAAAAAAAGACTTGACTTAAACTCACTTTTATTAGTTTTGCCTTCCCTGGCCCCTCTTCCAAAACTCTCTTTTTACCCAGATTTGGGACATTTAATGTTTCCCTTCCTTAGTCACATTTTTTCACTCTTAGTAGTTATTGCTATCTAACATTTTACTGAGTTATCATTTGTTTATTGGTCTTCCTCATGAAAAACAGAATATTTTTCTTTTTTGTTTATTGCTGTATCACAAGCATCTGGATCAGTGTCCGGCATATAGTAGATATTCAATAAATATTTTCTTTATGAATAAATAGTATATGCTAGAAATACAATGCATGGTTTTCATGAAAAAAAAAAAGAAAAAAACTTGGTTTCTTATGCACAAGATTTAGTGTTAAGTTATTCTATCCGACAATTTTTCTAGCCTTCTCTTTGATCATTCTTCACACTAAAATGTCTTTACATGTGCTCAGATATACTTGAAAATATGCAATACATCAAAGTTCTTTCCAAATTATAAACTAAATACACATATCATTACATTTACATCTGTTTGAAAAAGAATAGCTTCATGACATGGAGCTGGCCATAAGAAGCCTATCTATTAAAAAAGGGCCTCACTCTTCCTTTTTCCTTTTCTTTTCTTTTTTATATTGCCTCACTTCTGATTATTGTACACCATTTTCTGTGCAAACAATACCATTTATGCAACTCAACCAATCCAGTTTCTTCTGCTTGAAGTGTTCTCTCTTCCTTCTATAGTTGAGTGGTACTCATTGTTCAAGATCTTACTCAGATTCTCCACACCTTTGTGAAGCCTATGGGACACCAGGTATTAATAGAATGATTTATTCTTTCCCCCATGTTGGCACTGCTATTCTAGTTAACCTGTCACATTTGGATCACTTATTTACATATCTGTCTCCCAACTAAATTATTAACTTCTCATGAGCACAAGTATCTCTGTATGTTCAGCAATTAACCAAGTCTGGCAGATACTGAATCACTGCTTAAGCATTCATCAACCGGTAGAATGCAAGTATAATTCTATGTAAATATATTTTTAGAAAATTCATTGTCAAGATAAAAATTTTAAAAATATTAGCTTCAAGAAAGTAACACAATATAGTTCTCCATAACCATGGTTCTAATAGTCAAAAATAACTATAACTATATCTATATATATATATTTAAATATTATACTAAAAATTCAAATGTAAGAATTTGGCCAAATATCTATATAGAATATAAAGATAAATGGCTTGCTTTGTTTTCAATTATGAATTTCTAGGGTAAAACCTATAGCACTAAAATGATGATATAAATTTTACCTAAAATCAAGAAAACCAGCTAAATTCAATGAAGTCAAAAGTAGGTAAATTTCTTGAGGGCACTATTAGTACCTGCTTTGTATTAGACCTTCAAAGTTTGTTCAACCAAATGGAGAATTTTAAAAGTTAATTAAAAGCTCTCCAGTTGTAAACATTAAAATGGAAAATTCTAAGTAGCAATGTCCATTGCAATGTGAGGATTTGAATATCACAGTATGTTAAACTCACTAGTTATAAGAAAGAATAATAGTAATATAACATTATAATAGAAGTGTTAATTTCACAAACATCTGTAATTTTCTTTCATATTGCTATGACAAAATAATGGGCAGATTGACAGTGCTTGAGTACATTAATTTGTAAGCACACATATATGAAAAATTTAATAATAATTTCCCTATTTTTTAAGATAGACACTTTAATTTTTTCCAAGTTAGGTCTTTAAGAAAATAAAATAGAATTCTTTGCATAATTCCTCTATGATCATGTGCTTTTTACAACCTCTTTGTTTTTTTCATTACATAATATTTTAAATATTTATTTATTTACTTATTTATTTTGACAGAGAGAGAGAGAGAGAGAGAGAGAGAGAGAGAGATACAGAGACACAGAGAGAACTGAACTGGGGGAGCTCCCAGTTCAGCATATGGTTCCGCACGGGCCGGGGCCAGGATTCGATCCTCGGTCCCCGGCGCTGCAAAGTGAGCGCTTAACCCACTGAGCCATCCCGGCTTCCTCTACATAATATTTTAAATATAACATTGTCAACTGGAGTACAATAATGGTATAGGAATTCCAGTATTAAAATTTCTACCCAGATTAAAAGAAGAATCATCATGTAATGGCAGTTCTTAGAATTAGAGGCCTGCAATTGGATTTTCAGTCTTCTGTTACCATGCTGAATTCATTAAGTAGCTTAGCTAATGAGAAGACCACTTTCCTTAGTAAATTCTGACACTAACCTCCCTTGACAATCTTATGGGGAGGTGGCTTACATTTCCTTTATTAGAAGAAGGGCTATGATATCAGAAATGTGAATTTCTCCTTTTGCTTTGTATCTCCAGGGGCATTTTATTCAATATGTAAGTGTGGGAGAGACAAGCATATCATGTTCACTAGCTTGTCCTCTCCAAATCAGGTGCCAGGAATTCAAATATTCTCAGTGTCTATTTCCAAGAGATTCTGCAGCAAACACTTAGAGGGGGAGCAGTAGAAGAGATTATGTCTCTGTTTTCAAACAGTGCTCCACTAGAAAACTGTGGTATAGCAGTGTTAACCATAGCTTTTGTTTATTTATTGAGTGCTCACTATGTGCCAAGTGCACCATAGAAGATAAGTTATCATCCTCATCTCTAATGTCAAAACAACCTTGCCAAGAAATATAATTTCCATTTTGCAGAAGAAGAAAATGAGGTTAAAAAGCCTACGGAATCTGTCCAACTTTATACAGATCACAGAAGCCAAACTCCATTCCAGCCTCTCCTGCTATACACTACATTTCTCTCCAATGCACATAAGTTGGATAGGGACAAAAAAGAAGAAAAATATTAGCTTCTAGTAAGGCTCATTTTCCTCTCTTTCCTAGGACATGTAGAGATGAGTGACCTGGAGCAAGAACTACTTTCAATCTATAGCTTGAGGAAAGAAATAACCTCCTGTCTTCACAAATTATCTCTGAATTACTAGTCAAGTTGTAGCCTCCAAAATTGACTAAAATTTCATTAAAAGGTTCTCTACAATAGTGCTTCTCTAACATGGATACATAAATTAATCATAGGGTATTATTAAAATATTCAGATTCTGATTCTGTAGGTTGGGGTGGGGCCAAAAATTCTGCCTTCTAATAAGCCCTCAGGAGATGCTGACACAGCTGGTCTGTGAACACACTTAGAGCAGCAAAGCTCCATGCAAAGGTAAGCATCTCTCCCTTGTCTGTTCATTGCAGAAGTGCATGGACATAGGGAGCCCTGATGGAGAGCTCTCCACATCATTTTGGACCAAAAAATTACTTGATTTGTGGACCATATACAGAGTTAATTTTTCATGTATCAAATCGTTTAGCCCCATTTCCTTTCATTCCACTTCCCATCACTCACATTTGACTATTAAATTTCATAGTTTCTTGGAAAAAAAAAATCTCTAGTATCATTAACATTCATTTTCAGTTTTAGTAACACTGAGACTATAAAGACAACACACTTTCTTCCTTAAATAACAGCGATTAAAACAAGTAAAAATTTTGAAGCACTTACTTTCCTCTTTCCACAATGTGGACAAGAAGAGGATTAGCTTCTTCAAGTTGTAACTAAAATATATATTAATGATGTTTTATGTCCTTTATTAGGCAATGGACATGGGAGATAAAAGAATAACTGTGTTTTGGAAGAGTATATTCTAGTGGGAGAAACAGAGTAGTATATAGAACAGTATGTGTGTGTGCATGTATAGTTATAGGGAACAGCCAACTTTTCCCAGGATCAGGAGAATAGCCATCAGGGAATGCTTCACACAATACCTGTGTCTATAACTAGCACCACTTAGAAGAGAATATTCCAGGCAGTAAGAAAAACACAAAAACAAAAACACTCAGTTACTCATAGGCACGAAATAACATGGTATGGTTTGGTACATTTGGCTCTAATGGTTGTTGAGACAAGTGTAAGAAAAATCCAGGCTTCTGTGGTAGACTAATTAAGGCAAATCCAGATACAGAGAATTCAGTGGGCTCCAGAGAAAGGAGCATGCGAAGTAACAATTACTAACTTCATCAGAGGCCTGCCAGTCACTAGCCATAGTTAAGTGTGTGTGTTCAGGTTTGGGTGACAACAACTATTAATAATTATAGTAATAGTTTAATACTTATTTATTCCCTGACTTAAACAAATATCATTACCCATGTTTTTTCTTAAACTCTAATAAAAGAGTTATATGATTCCTCGAGTAGCAACTGCATATTAGGCAATAAAAGTTACCATATGCGGCACCATATGAAGACTTGTATGCACAATGGGAATGAGTTATCATAACCTGGGGACCCACACAGAGCAGAATTTCATACAGTAATAACCACACTCAGTTTTTTTAGTTTTATCTTTTGAAATATAAAAGGAGTGAAAGATTTCATTTTTTTGAAGTGTCTCTTTAACCCAGCACACACTGAAAGAGTAATGCACATAGGTGTGTGTGGAAAGGACTGTCTATAACTTAAAAGAATGAGTTATAATCTCACTTTCTTTCTTTTATAGCAGCGAGGGCACCTAAAGGATCATATGTGCAGTCTTAAAAAGTATGTTACAGCAATAGTTGGCAAGTGGTCATTAGAGGGACCCTACTCTTTAAATAAATACACACCCTGAATTACAACAAAGAGATCAATATCTCCATGTAAACAAGGAAAGTCTGAAAAGTAAACCTAGTAATTTGTCATAAGATTTAACAACTTTTGGATATAACCTAAAACCCAAACACTAAGATAGAACCATTTATAACAATAAACTTTATGAGAAGGCTGGTTATAAGTTACTTGTCCTATTTACAAAATCACTTAGTTTCAATTTTCTCATTATTTTTTACATGCATAGAGCTTTTTATTTTCTACAAGGAACCTTTAAACTGGACACAAGGACGAAATAGGATTATACTAAAAACAAACTTCAAAATGATTCTCACTCTGTTCTATGGTTTAAGGTACATGTAAGATCACAGGAAAAGAGTATTTTCTCCTCATGCTCTGGTATGAATGTAAGGTTTCTACAAGGTGTTAGGCTGACAGCAATGAAATGAAAACTCTACTATATATCAATAAGATGATGATGTATTTATAGAACATGAACCACAAGAGAGCTATACTGAGCACTTTCAATAAACCTCAATTAAAGTAATCAATATTGCTAAAGAATCTTTAAAAGCACCTCTGACAGAAAACTTCTTTGAGATTAGTTTTAAATGCCGAGATAGACAGTCCTTCAAAGCATAATGGAAAATAAATTCCAGTGTTTAAGTCCTAACTCTCAGGATTTCAAGGTTGTATCTTGAATAAATGAAAACTTAATGATACTTGAAAGTTATTTTTGCTTTTTATACTTAAAAAAATAGACAAAAAAAGTCCTGTATAAAGACTTATAAGGCTATACCTTGTGCTAAATACCTTTGAGCATTTTATTCATATTTTTTCTAAAAAGTTAGATTTTTCTTATCCTCTTCTCTGATAATTCAGAGACTTATTTCCTATCAGCCATAGTTTACTTGAGTTCCCACTTCTACAAATGCCTAGCTTTATTAAAATCTGCACAACCAAATACAGTTCTTGATTACAGATTCTTAGAGCAATCACAAATTGTTTCTTGTAAATGTAAGCTCCACAATTGAAATGTGAGGTCCCTAAAGGCAAACTTCATACTATATACTCTGCTTTACAATCCTTCATATTAATAATCAGAGTGCTAATCACTTCATGACAGCTTTATTTAAAATGCAAATACTGCTACAAGGGTTCATAACTGGGAAAGCTTTCAGAGCTCACAAGCGATTCAGCAGCTTAGTTAGCAAGGTACATACACTGTCAGGAGAGAACTAGCAGGTCCTGGATTCAAAGAAATAAGGATGCTAAGAGTAGGAGAGGGTAGATTTAGAAAAAGAGATGCTTTAGAGTAGGGGTCCTCATTTCCCAGGCCACAGACTGGTCGTGGGCTGTGGCCTGCTAGAAATCAGGCTGCACAGCAGGAGCTGAGTGGCAGGCAAGCTAGTGAGGGAAGCTTCATCTGTATTTACAGCCACTCCCCATTGCTCACATTACTGTGAGAGCTTAGCCTCCTGTTAGATTAGCAGTGGCAATAGATTCTCGTAGGAGCATGGACTACTGTGAACAGGGCATGCTAGAGATCTGGGTTCTGTACTCCTCGTGAGAATCTAATGACTGGTGATCTGAGGTGGAGCTGAGGCAGTGATGTTAGCGCTAGGGAGGAGCTGCAAATACAGATTCACATTAACGGAGAGGTTTGACAGCACAAAAATCATAATAAATCAATTGTTTGCAGACTCAGATCAAAACCTTATCAGTAAGTGGCAAGTGACAATTAAGCTGCATCTGATGGCAGGATGTAAGTCAGAATCTGACACTTGTTAATATTTCAGTCCATGCGTGGACCACACATTATTTTATTTACCACTTCCATCTGCACCTATTTTGCACACTGCACACTTGTCACAGAAGAAATTGTCTAGTTGCAGGGAAACAAGCTCAGGGCACCCACTGATTCTGCACTATGGTGACTTATAGAATTATTCCATCATCTATGACAATGTAATAATAATAGAAATAAAGTGCACAATAAATGTCATACAGTCGAATCATTCCAAAACCATACCCCGAACCCTGGTCCATGGAAAAATTATCTTCCACGAAACCAGTCTCTGGTGCCAAGAAGGTTGGCAATTGCTACTTTAGAGGAAGTAACAGAGAAAGACAGGCAACCCACAATTTTTCCTAGGACTTGCTCTCTGAATGCTTTGATGTGGCTAGCGAAGTTCTTTCTGAAATGCACTGCTTTTGAAAAATATGCTCATTTGACATACTTGTAATGAGAGGCAGAGAAAGAACTAGCCCCCATAACATAATAAATACTTAGTATGTTTTATAAGGTTTGATGTGTTTGAAATATACAAAATTTACTTTAATCTGATATCTGCAAACTACTTAGACTGATACTTCACATCGTAACAGTGTTCTACCATTTTTAAGGTACTAACATAGTCAAATAGTAATGCATTTTTATATATTTATTTAAATTATATTAAAAATCTGCTATCTTCAGAGTAAGCAACTGAGATGTTAGAGGTGAAATTGCCACAAGCGGTTGCGCTTAGAGCAAAAGTTGAAGATAGGACAAACTTAGAGAAGAAATTACCTGAAATTGAACATTAAAGTATTTTAAACTCAGAGGCTTTTATCTTGTCTCTATTTATTTAATACCATGTTGCCACCTAAAAAGGCTTTTAAAAATTGAAAATGGAATTTAGGGTAGTAAAGTCCTAAAAGCGATAGAGAAAATGGATGTTAGAAAGCAGGCCATTACTACTTACGATATTCTCAGAAGGTTAGAAGCTTTATGTTAAAAAAATGTTTCAAGAATAATTCACTTAGGATAAAATAGCTTTTATTGAAACTGAATTATTTTATCTCAGTTTTTCCTTTCTATGCCACAGGCACTTTATCAACAACTAATTTTACTCTAAGAAAAGTTCTATTTTCCAAACTTAAAGCTTGAAGAGTATAGGCATACTAAAATTTATATCAACCTGTGAATTTTTTCTTTAGCTCTCATTAAGAACTTATTGGTTAGCCTGAGGGTCACCAAGGCATCACATATACCTCATTGCAAAAATTTCACATTAGTCCTAGATCTTTTCAGTTTTCCCTTATGGCTCCAGCTTTGTGAACTGCTTCTATAGTATAGTTATTTTGCTGCTTTTAAAACAAAATGTTATTGGTGGGAAGTTCTTATGGTTCCTAATTCTTTTGCATGTGAATATTATCTGGTTTAAATATTATCATCATCCAGCTTTTATAATAAAACAGCTGGTGAGCTATGCCCTTAGTTTTACAAATGGTCCTCTCATTCTAAACAGCTGAAATTTCTCTGGGTAAAACCCCCTCATATGTAGTGATTAATATTTAACAGTGACCCTACTAATCATCCCATGAGTGTTGAGATGCACATTTTTATTATATTATCTAGTATTTTATTGTACAAGCATAATTGCATCAGTTTACCCAACACACACTATGTACTATAGTCAAATTGTCTTCCTATGTAAAAGCAGTACCGGTAATCAGATCTACATGCAGTGTTAAGGTTCCATTTGCATTGCTCTACTCAGGGGGTGAATCCTATTGCCTCTGTAGGCTCTTAGCTTTACCAATGTTATTCCAAAGATTTTCCAAGAAAATCCGTGCTGTAACTCCTATCCTATGTAAAAGTGTTCAAGATGCAAACCCTGGAGGGATACCATTCAGTGGAGCAAGTGGTACAATACTTAAAGGACTTATGAAGCTATTTCCATAATGCTGTTCAAATTATTTTACTAGATGTCTTACTTCTCATAACGTAGAGATGATTCCCTGCCATTTTCAGAAAGCCTTGAGGTTTTGAAAAACTATCATACCATTTAAACAGTTATTCTTTCTGCACTATGGCACTACTTCGCAGTCCTGTCTAGTGGGCAGTGCTGGGCTTTTTGCTTAAAAAACGAAGAGTACAACCCCTTCCTCCTAAATGCAGTCGATACTCAGACAATCCTCTCAGAATGCTGTAAAAGAGAGAACCACGGATTTCACAGCCCCCGCAAGCAGCACATGCTCTGAACCAGTCCCTCAAACACAGAGCTGGCTCTCTGCTGACGCGCACCCTGCCGCTGCTGGCTGGAGCTCACACACCAAAGCCTCAAAAGGAGCATTGTGGCTGTGTAGCATCTCCACTCCCTGTCAGCACAGGAATCCCTGATAAGCACATGTGGAGACAGGACAGGAGTACACTCCCTCCCTGCATGCCAGCTCTGGGACATCATCTCTCTCCTTGCACAATGGATCACAGTTCAAACATGGGAAAAACGGTCAGAAAAGGGCAGCCTTATTTTTTCAGCGATGAATGATAGGCAAGTAACCTTATGTTTTTACCTGTCACTTCCCGTGAGGAGAGTCCAAATGTAAAGGGTCACACATGCGAGCGTCTTTATTTCTTAAGAAATTGTTTAGTAGCCCTCTTAACAACTACAAAAAGTGCTTTATATTGTGTCCAAAGAAATACAATCTACCCTTTTAAAAATGGAAACCTGTGATTGCCGGCAAAATATCTTTAGCTAGCCTTGCTGGGTAGTTTGTACTTAAAGTAAAACCGTCACCACCCACTCTCCATTCAAGCCGAGATTTAAAAAGGCAGGCAAACTGAAAGGCACCCCGAGTCAGCCCGTCCCTATCAGAAAACAGCCTTAGGAACAAGTCACGATGGGGAAAGGCTCGACAACTGGGTGAGACCGACCATCTCCTCAGGACGGGAGGAGAGATATGGAGCCATTTTTCACGAGGTTCACAAGAAAATGTCAGCGCACAGCTGCTAGAACGCTGCCAGAGCGCATCTTAATTTGGTCAAAGGGACCCCGCCAGTCACCCTCACAGAACATTTTCTTAAAGAGTCCTTACAAATCTGATTCTGGATAGAGAATTTGGCACTTGTATGGCACAGATCTGCATCCTATTCAAAACTAAGCGCCTTCCCCCATTTCCTCTTAAAATGATGTGAATTAGACACTTCTGAGCTTAACAGTCAAAAAAAAAAAACCAGAGGAAGAAAAAAAAAAAAGCCGCACCACTCCCACTCCCCACCCTCCTCCACCTTCCTGGTAATACCTCTGGACAGTTTACTTCAGAATAGAGCTAATTCTGGACCGTGGCACAAAGGCAAATGGGCGCACAAGTCCGCTATCACAGAAAGAACAGGCAATGCTTTCTTTGTAAAATCACAGGAAAACACACACGCTGGAACAAAAGAGACTCTATTTGCACAGCAAGAAACAAGAGAAATTATGTGTTTGTTTTTCAGACATCTTCACCCACTTATTTAAAAAAAAAAAACAGCTTTGCGCCTATTTTAATTATGACATTGTATTCTTTCCTCAAACCAGGTCCCAAGAAAATTAATTTGTTAAGCTGTGTCTCCAATGGGAGGTAAAACATACTCTGCCAGAGAATACCTGGTGTGTGCCTTTGTTGGGAGGGTGCCATTTCAAACTTATTGTATTTGAACTCAATTATTGGGAAATTAAGATAAAGCAAATGCAGTCCGATATCCGAATTACTCTGACATTACAAGAAATGCCAAGTCAGCAGATATTTGCTGTTTACATTTCATAATAATCTCATCATGCATTTGCAGCCTTCTGGAACAAAATGCTAACTATTCTCCAAACAGCCACCTGACAATCCAGGGCTGAAACACATTCTGACTCAGAAGGAGAGCATGATGGCTCGCCGCTGGCTGTATTAAACAAAAGCTCCACAAGCAAACGAGAGGCATTTGGTAAACGGAGTGAGAGTCGAATCAAGTTTAGGTTCACATCTGGTGGAATATGGCACTGCCTATCCAGGGGTTGGGAAGCAGAAGGGTTTGGAGGTTATGAATAGAACACACACACATACACACATACAGATATTTAAGCCAGACCCCGGTCAGTTTCAGCTTACTAACCTAGAGCTCGGTTCAAAGGAAGCAGAGCAGCCGCTGGTCCTCTCCCACCTTTCCATGGTCCTCTGTCAGTGTCTTCTCAAACCACCTGTACTGATCCAACCCATGTTCAGATCCTATAATTTTCTTGATAGTAGTCTCGGCTGAGCTTTGGTATTTTCAGCATGGATGTCTAGAATTTTCCTCTCTGAGCCAGACACAGCAACACAAAACTGCCGCTGAGGTCTTTTGTTTTCCCCTCCTCTCAAAGATGAAGCATGCAGCACTTCCCTCTCTCTTCTCTCTCTCTTCTCTCTCTCTCTCTCCCCCCCCCCTCCCCCTCTCTCTCTCTCCGCTCTCTTGCTTACACTCTCTCCCTCGTTCTCTTTCACCAACCCCCACCAGCAAGCTCACTCAATTCCTTTTCAGTTGGGTCATTTACATCTCCAAGAATGAGAACCTGTGTTCTATATGCGCCCGGCTCTCACTTTTGGATTTTCTCAGCTGAAGGGGGTGGGGGGAGGATCTAGGTGAAGTCAGGTGACCCCTCCATTAAAAACCAGAGAGATGGATGGAGTGTGTGAATTTTAATACACACACAGGCACATTTACATTGCAAAGCAGCGAGGAAAACCTAGCTTCCAGAGATTAGGCATTTCTGCTTTTGCTTTCATAGCCCCCTTTTAGCAATCAAGAGAAGCTAGTATATTTAATAAAATGTAATTAAACTTTTCAGTGTTAACAATAAGGATGCATACTTTCAGAATCATCCAACTGAACAATTCTTTTAAACTTGGGAGCATGACTGTTTCTTTTTCTTTCAAGTGACAAAGAATTAGTCACTTTACTATTTACACACTTTTTCAAACTGGTCTTTTCTTTGACACCTACTTCAACTTATCTCAAAGTTAAAGACTATCACAAAAGATAAAACAAACAAACAAACAAACAAAAATGATAATGTTAAAAGAAAAATAAGTGATAAAAACCAGAGTTACACAGCATGGATAGAAATGAATAGAATTTTATTGTGGAAATACATGAGTACATTTTTGTTCTTGGAAAAATAACTTCTCCCTCAGTGTCTCTGTCCTAAAATGGAAAATAAAGGTAATAAATGTAATAAAGGTAATAAAAGTAATCAAGCAAGGCTGGCAGAAAAGGATGTTCAAGCAGGTATACCATTGAGAGTACCAGATACACAAGCAATGGGAAAACGTAGTGCTAACCTTGTACAGTGATGAAGATAAATATACAGCCTAAACACAAGACCTACACCCTAAAGAGTTAATTTGCTACCACCCTGCTCCCTGCTCCCAAGTTTTTGATATCCAATAGACAGCACCTCTTTCTTCTATCTAAATTGGAATGATATACACCAAATGATATACCACTAAATTGGAATGATTTACATTCTGCTCTTAGAAACACTGCAAAGAAAAATGAGATGCTACCCATAAACTACTTTGAGAACTCAAGATAAAGAGTCTCTGCAAACTATTTTGAGAACTCAACATAAAAAGTACTTTATAAAAAGCTAAGTGGTGAGTAATTAGAAGAAGGATCAAGAAGATTGGTAAGGACGTGTACCAGAAGAATCTCATGTTTGGCCTTTGGTGTTCCACACATGGGTTCTTCAAGTCAAGGGCATGGTGAGACTGACACCTCAGCAAAGAGAAAAATAGGAGCTGAGCAGACGTAGAATCACATTATTCCTGCCCCGAAAGACAACATGTTGAGCTCTTACACAAGCAGCCTCTCATCCTCTTGAAAGCCATGTCAGGACAGCACTGCGTTGACTGCTGGGACGGGGCCTGCGCTGAAGTACAGCCTGTCCCCACCATAAACACCACTCAGAGGTAGACAAGAAATGAGTAACAGCTATTTACTGTTCTTGCTTGTTTTGTGTTTTAAAAGCTTTACCTTGCATGGAAAAGATCCTATTTAAGTTTTTAAAATAAATTATATGTTAACTGGCTGCAAATTTAGAATCAGTGTGTGCTACAAAAATTGGCACCAAAACATTAGACAAAGAAAAAAAAAATCTTTTCTTAGAAAAGCAAGTTGGCTTAGGCAAATTTAGGAAGACCTAAAATTTTGTAACATGAATATACAAACAATTTCACTTTACAGTCTCTTATAACCAAACTAGGTCCTCTTGCACTTTTCTTTTTTCCTTCTAGCACTGCGTTTCTTCATTTTGCATTTGCCCCATTTTTTGTTTTCCTTCCTCCATCTCACCCCTTGGTCTTTCTTCTTTTGGGAGCATGTCACTTTCCTTGAATGTGCAGAATGTTGGCAATAAGAGAAAATGGGAAAGACACCTCTGATTTTGTGTCAGATAATACTTAGGCTTTAACTCAAACTCAGGTGTATGGCAACTTTTAACCTCTATGTTATTCTAACAAAAAAGCATAAACATGGAATCTAGACTTCAGATTCTTATTATTAAAATCAAAGCATCTTGGTTTTAAAAGGCTTCTTTTTTTTTTTT
>PVKE010004642.1:0-63425 GCA_004027555.1 Craseonycteris thonglongyai
TCCACACAGCCTGACCTTGTGACCCCTTTGACCTCTCCCATGGTCTAACATGAATTAGCACCCCCCTAACTTCCCTGTCCCCCACCAGGCCTTGGTAACTCAGATATGCCTTCAATCAGTCCTAATCCCCAGCGGCCTCCCAAGGTAAATTGGGTGGAGTGGGCACAGGTGGTGCATTCCTCAAAAGGGACAGGGAGGCTCAGCTTGTGCCTCCCTCTCCCTGCCCTCACCAGCTGAGCAGCCTGACCTATGACAGCCCTCCAGACTACCTGCAGACAGGTGAGCACCTAGCCAAAGGGTCCCTTGGAACCCCCTTCCTGACTGGGGAGTGGGCACCCAGCTAGGCAGATGGAGGAGGGAACCACTGACTGATTTGGGGAGGGAAGTTAGCGTTAGAGGACTGACCTTTCCTCAGTCTCCCACCCCGAGACCTACAGGGTCCTGTTTGACTACCAGCCTGAGGCCCCAGATGAGTTGGCACTTCGGAAGGGGGATGAGGTGAAAGTACTGAGGAAGGTATGAAAGGCCAAGGGCAGGGGAGGGTGCAGAGAAGGGCGTGTTTGAGAAGGGGTGGGACCTGGGGAGGTAAGCAGTTGGGGACCTGGCTCACCTCCCTCCCCACAGCATCTCTTTCTCCCAGACCACAGAGGATGAGGGCTGGTGGGAAGGAGAGTCTCAAGGCAGAAGAGGAGTTTTCCCAGACAACTTTGTGCTCCCACCACCCCCAGTGAGTATGGAGCCAGACACGCAGGTGTGTGTTTGGGGCTGAGAGGGGGGCGGGGGCGGTGACAGGCTACTCTGGACTTAGTTGGGGGTTATGGCATTCACTGGACACAGCTGGAGGGTTACCCCTAAATGTGGGTGGTCCTAGAAGTGTGGGGGCTTCTCTTCAGATTCTGATATTTCTTTTCTGCACAGATCAAGAAGCTTGTCCCACGAAAAGTGGTATCTCGGGAATCAGGTGGGTGCCTGGGAAGCCTAGGATTAGGGGGAGCTGTCTGGGAGACCCCTCCATGCAGTAGTGCATAATCTAAACTCCCACAGCTCCTCAGTGCTCCACTACACCCCCTTAAGAGCTACCTCCCGGTAGCTTAGGGATTTGGTAGGAATGTATGTGGGTCATACATGTACATTTGTAATTGTTATCTTTATCTGCTTATCATATGACCTCTACCTCTCTGTCTCTCATAATTTTTCTTATCTTAAAGTTTGTTTTGTCAGATATTAACATATGGTTACTGTTCTGGTTACTTGTTTCAATGGTATATCTTTTTCCAACCTTATACTGTTAACCTATTTGTGTTTTTGAATCTGTTGCACTGGTTATATCAGAAATAATATATAATTGGATTTTGCTTTTTTTGTTTGTTTGTTTATGCAGTCTGACAATTTCTACCTTTTAATTGGGGTGTTTAGACCAGGAGTTAGCAAAGTATGGTCCATGGGCCAAATCTGCCCTGCTACCCTTTAAAAAAAAACAGCTTTATGAGTTAAAATTTATATACCACACAATATACTCATTTAAAAGATACAGTACAATGGTGTTTAGTATATTCATAGAGTTGTCCAATAGCACCACAATCTTAGAACATTTTCATCACCCCTCTAGCCATTACTCCAATCTCTTCATTCTCCTCCCCAACCAGCCCTGCACAACCACTAATCTACTTTGTTTCAACAGACATTTGCTTACATTTCATATACATATCATGCAATACATGGTCCTTTATAGTGGGTTTTTTTCACCTTATATATACTATCTTCTAGTTTCATCCATTTTGTATTGTGTTAGCTTTTATTCCTTTTTTTTTAAATTTTTTTTATTATTTTTTATTGTTTTTGACAGAGAAAGAGAGGGAGAGATACAGAGACAGAGAGAGAACTTAACTGGGGGCACACCCCAGTTCAGCATATGGGTCCACATGGGCCAGGGCCAGGATTTGATCCTTGGTCCCTGGCGCTGCAAAGTGAGTGCTTAACCCACTGAGCCATCCTGGCTTCCCAGATTTTATTCCTTTTTATTGCCCAATATTCCATTGTATGAATGAATGTATCACATTGTATTCATTCATTATTTGATGGACATTTGAGTTGTTTCTACTTTTTGGCTATGAACTTTCTTTTAAGATTTATTTTTATTGTTTTTGACAGAGAGAGAGAGATACAGAGACAGAGAGAAGGGGGAGGGCCCAGAATAGTCTCCATAGTTGCACATCATTGGTTTTTCCACATAGTTTCATTCCACAGGTGGGCGCAGGGCTGCACAGGGCAGGAACTGGGCTGGGGTCTCACCCCAGTGAGAACCAAACTGGGGGAACTCCCCAGTTCAGCATATGGGTCCACACGGACTGGGGCCAGGATTCGATCCTCGGTCCCTGGGGCTGCAAAGTGAGCGCTCAACCCACTGAGCCATTCTGGCTTCCCTGGCTATGAACTTCCATGTACAAGTTTTTATGTGGACATGTTTTTATTTCTCTTAGGTATATACCTAAGAAAGAAATTGCTGGGTGATATAACTATGTTTAACTTTGGGAAGAACTGCCAGACCATTTTCCAAAGTGGTTGCACCATTTTATATTTCCACCAGCAGTGTATGAGGATTCTAGGTTCTCCACATCCTCAGCAACACTTGTTAATATCTTTTTTATTATAATCATCCTAATTGGTGTGAAGCCGTAGCTCATTGTAATTTGCTTTTCATTTCTCTGATGGCTAATGATGTTGAACATCATTTTATATGTTTATTAGCTATTTATATTTCTTTTTTTTTTTTTTTTTTTTTTTAATATATTTTTATTTATTTTTATTTTTGACAGAGAGAGAGAGAGAGATACAGAGACAGAGAGAGAACTGAACTGGGGGAGCTCCCAGTTCAGCATATGGTTCCGCACGGGCCGGGGCCGGGACTCGATCCCCGGTCCCCAGCGCTGCAAAGCGAGCGCTCAACCCACTGAGCCATCCCGGCCTCCCCAACTATTTATATTTCTGTTGGAGAAATATCTATTTGAGTCCTTTGTCCTATTTTTTAATTGGGTTATTTGTCTTTTTACTATTGAGTTGTAGGGGTTCTTTTTATATTCTAGATACAAGTCCCTTATCAGATAAATTATTTGTAAATATTGTTTTCCCAGTCTGTGTGTGATCTTTTTATCTTCTATTTTATTTTATTTTATATATCTCTTTATCTTTTTTATGGTGTTCTTTGATACAAAAAAGTTTTAAATTTTGATGAAGTGCCATTTATCTACTTTTTCTTTGGTTGCTTAACTTTTTGGTGTCATATTTGTGAAACTATGCCAAATCCAAGGCTGTGCCCCAAACTGATTGAGCTCCCTTCAACCATGGCAGTGAAACTACTGATCCTTAACCTGCCCCATATTGCAGGAAGTCTGAATGGACCAAGGTGGGGAAGGGGGCAGGTGAGAGGAGGGATAGGCAGGAACACCAAGCATAAGTGCTTCTCGGACTGTTTTATGCCTCTGGTCAATTTCCAGAGCACTGAAATGGTTGCTTTGTCATTTTTGTCTGGCTTTATAGTTGCCGTGTGGGGTGTGGATTTCTCCACTACCTCATTCAGCCATAGTCGCATCCTGCTTCTATTATCCATTCCGTTAAACATTGCGTTCAAATTTTTCATTCCTAGCCTCACTATACTTTTAGTTTAGTACTAATTCTCTCTGGCTTTTTAGCTGTGTCTAATCTTCTGTTTAACCTGTACATTGCATTTTATTTCAAGAGTGCTGTTCTCCAACTTTAGAAGTTTAGCTTTCTTTTTCTTTTCCCAATCTGCCTGTTTATCTCTGCTGGTCCCTTTGTTGCAGGCTCATCCTTTATTTCTTCACATATTCTGTACAGAGATGGGCTGTGTTCTTTACCTGACAATTCCAGTATCTGCTATGTATTGTATCTGCTGATTCCCCCTCTCAGTGGCCTGCCTTCTCATGTGTTTTATTATCTTTGTGTGTGAGTTCATGACTTGATCTCAATCTGTGGGAATCTTGCATACCTTAGTAGGTGAAGACTTCTTCCAGAGGGGACTTATTTCTACTTGTGCCAGTAGCCAGAGGGCACCAACCACCAGAGAGCACTTCAGCCCGTGGTGCATGGGTCTCACTGCTGTGTAGCTGCGGAGTTTGGGGCCTGTGTTGAGCTGGGGGAACAGAACCTGGGACACCTTCTCCTCATCACAGGCCCCAGGCTCAGGAGCCATAGTAGTACTACCCTATCACCACCATTCTGGCCTCAGTTTCTCCTTTTTTGTGGCCCTCCCCTGCCTCTTTTAAGTTGAACAGTGGCCCACAGTTATCTCCTAAGCAGAATATAATTGCTCTTTAGTGGGAGGGCCCCACGGAGCACCTAACCGGCCCGACTACAAGCAGCAGATGTCAAAGTTAACCTTTTACTGAGCTTTGACTCTTTGCTGCACTTCTAAGCACCTCCTATGGATTGAGTCCCTCAAATCTCACAACAGCCCAATTAGCTGTATACTGTTGTTACCCATGTTTTCTGGATGGGAACACTGGGGCACAGAGAGGTTAAGTTGCCTACCCAAGTTTTCACACAACTTTGAATTCCTGGAGCAGGAATTCAAAGCCAGGTGTCTGGTTAGAGGTTCCATGCTCTTGCCCTCTACAACACGGTTTCTGGGGATTTGTGTATGTACCTAGATGATAATGTGTGTGTGAGTAAATCTGAGCATGCGTGCATATGCTAGGGGGGCTGTTTGGGTGCCCATGGATATGAATGTCGCTGTGTGTGACTGCCTTCAGGTGTTCACTCTGATGTCACTTCAGTGTGGCCTCCTCTGGCGACCCCATTTAAAATGATACGCTCCCTTGCTCATTCCTCCTCAACGATAATAACTTCGCAACACACTGCGTGCTTTACTTCCTTGGTTGATGTCTGCTCCCCCAGTAGAACTTAGAGCTCACTCCGGCTGCGACCGCAGGGAGGGTGAGTGCAGCCAGAGCCCCGGTTGGTGGCTGCTGCAATCGTCCCTGTGACGATGGTGGTAACTCGATCTAGAGTACTTAGTGGCAGAGTGGGTGACAAGTGGTTGGATTCAGGGCGTTTTAAAGGTAGTGCAGACTGGATTTACTGATGAGTTGGATGTGCAGCATAAGGGTATGAAAGGGGTCAAGGATGACTCCTCATTTTGGTGTCTGAGCAAGTGGGCAAATGGGTGAGAAGGGATCACGTGCAAAGGGGCAGATTCAGGGGGCAAGAAGGCTGGGAAGCAGGAGATTAGTTTTGGGTGTGTTGAATGTGTGGTGCCAGTTAGCTGTCCAAGTGGAAATAATGAGAGGGTAGTCAGATATGAGTCTGGAGTTCAGGGAAAAGGAAAGAGCTAGAGGTGACAATTTGGGAGTCATTGGCTTATTGCTGATAATTAAACCCATAAGACTGGGTGAGAGCTCATAGGGAGTAAATGAAGTGGAGAGACAAGTTCAAGGGGGGTGAGTTGGCAGGTCGTTGCCATGGTCCAGGACACAGATGCAGCCTGAACCAGGGAGAGGTCACGGTGCTAAGCAGCAGGTCTTAGAATTCTGAGTATGGATGAAAAATTGACAGGATTTGGAGCCGTCTCCCCCACAAAGCCTCCCCTGACAGCTCTTTGGGGGGCGTTCCCACAGTTCCCTCTGCCCATGTGGCCTGAGGAGCTCCCAGGAGGGAGAGTCACAGATGACTCAACTCCTGTCCCTAGTCCTGTGCTCAACACAGGACAGGGCCAATGACTCTCACATGGATGGATAACAAATGCCACACTCGCCTCTTCCCTCCCAGCTCCTATTAAGGAACCCAAAAAGATGATGCCCAAAACAGCCCTCCCTACAACCAAGAAGCTGGTAACAGCCCCCACTGTGCCCAGCAAAGTGAAGTAAGGAGCAGGGTGGGGGGTGAGGGAAGGATGAGGGTGAGAGGAAATGCTGCTCTCTACCCAGGTCTGATGGGGATATGTTTGTTGCAGGGCATCTTGGACACCTGCTAGAGACCGTCAGAAGTGCTTCTCCCGAGACACTGGTACGTCTCACTGCCTCCCCCAGTGGGGTGAGGGTCAGGCGACAGAGATGGAGAGAGACTCTGGGTTGGACTAGGCGTGGGCCCCTGAGGTTCTGCTCTCATAGGCTCCAATGGCAGCCTCCTCGGTGGGCGTCCAGGCCACCCTGGCAGAAAGCAGAATAGAACACAGGCTTCCCGGCAACGCTCTGCAATCAATCAGGTGAGAGGTTTCCCAGGGGAGTGTGTGTGAGGGTGAAGGATCCCAGGCCAAAGGGATCCCTCCCTCAGCTGAGACTTCAACCCCATCACCACAGGAGGAGCGGAGCAGCCGAGCAAAGGCCTCTCCTGTGAATAAAACCCCTACTCCGGGCAAGACCCCCAACCCACAGAAGATCCCATCTCTGGATAAGGCCCCCAGCCCCAAGAAAACCCTGGTTCCACATAAGACCCCCACCCCAGAGGAGACCCCAACTCTGGAGGACAAGGCCCCTGCACTAGGTGTCCCACCTGAAGAAGCCCCTGGCCCAAAGATGGCTCCTCCTGGGGACGCTGTTTCCACCCTAGAAAAGGCCTTGACCCCAGAGATGCTCACCGAAGAGGCCTCTCCTGGGGACAACACTCAGCTCTGTCCCTTCTGTCCGGAGGCCACCCTGCCCAAGGGCAAGGCTCTCCTGGTCAGTGAGGCTCAGCCCCAGGAGGAGCTAAGCCCGCCAGAGCTCCAGCTCTGCGTTTTGGAAGACCCCCGGGATGCGAGGACCAGCTCTGCACTTGAGCCTGAAGCGAAGTCGGAGTCGGTGCCTGCCCTTGAGAAGGCCCGCGCCCAGGAAGAGGCCACCGCCCTCCTGGAGACACCTGCGAAGGAACAGACAACCCCCAAAGAGGTGGAACCTGCTCAGAGGACTCCACATCCTATCAAGCCGACTCCAGACCCTCCAGAGGCTTCTACCCTCCCTTCGCGGGCCCCGCCAAGTCCCACGGACAGCAAAAGTGAGAGAGACGACATAATGAGGCTACAGGCCGAGGTGGAGTGTTTAAAGAGGGCGCTGGAGCTGATGAGAGCGCAGATGGAGTAAGTGGGGAAGGAGGGAGGGGAGAAGGGCCGGGGTCTAAGCCAGCCCGGCCCACCCCTTTCCCTTCCCCTTCCCCTCGAATCTGCAGAAGGAAGCTGACCGACATCTGGGAGGAGCTGAAGAGGGAGAGGGAGAAGCGGCAGCTGCTGGAGGTGGGTGGAGCGCGGATCCGGCCGAGGGGGCGGGCGGCTGGCCGGCCCTCCCCTGACGCCTTCTCCCACCAGGCTCAGATGAAGCAGCGGACCCAGGAGCCCGGGACCCCCAGCCATGCGCAGACGCAGACGCACTGAGAGCGGAGCCGGGAAGAACTGTGGCGGGGCTTGGACGGCAGTCTGGTTCTGGCCACCCAGGTCCTTGCAAGGACTTTGGGAAACCCAAGAAAGTAAACAGCGCTGTACACGCTCCTGCCCTTCCGGTCCGAGCAGGGGCGGGGCCTGCACGGCGGGGGCGGGGCCGAGCTGGCGCCCCCGGGGCTCTGCATTCCTGGCGGTCTCGCGGGCACATCTGGCCAACATGTGGCTCCTATTACAGTTCCCAAGGCCTGAGCGGCTATTTTTACCCACCGGATGGCGGGGGCCGGGAGGGGGGTTGCCTTGGCCTCCAGCCTGCAGGAGGGGCCCGGGCGGGTCAGGCCTGAGCCGGATTCTGGAATCCAGCTGTGCGCCAGAGGGGCCAGGCAGCCCTGCCTTAGAGCCTGGACCCCTCATCGGTCTCACTGTTCCTTCCGGACGGACTCACAGGAACTCACCTTGGCTGAGACACCAAATCCACAGCCCCGCCCAGGCATTTAGGGTTAACACTGGGGGCGACAGCGCTGTAGTTACAAGGTCAGGTTCCGGAGGCCTGGGTGTGTGGGATTGCAGTGATGCGTGGACCTAGGTCATTTGTAGGAACAGGCAATGAACAGACATGTGCCCAGGCGCTTTTCGATAAGGAATGCATTTGGGAGTAAGGAATGCGAGTGATACGTGTTCCGTGTGGGATTAGTGAGGTGGAGTGTTTTTGCCATCAGTGAAGTGGACGCAAGCATGCGTGATGAAGACGGAGGCCTGGAGGTGGTCAGCGGGGTAAAGGAGTTGAGTAGGTCCTCCGCTCGCTGGCCCCACGCAGGGTGAGCGCCTGGGGGACTTTCGGGGCAGGGATAACAGAGGGAGGCCGAGTCACTGAGAAGGCAGCTTTCATTGGTCACTTCACCTCTTAACCATCCTCTGGGGTGGGGGGTGGGGCCCCTGTGTTCTGCCCTCCCCCCAGGGTGTTCTGGCAGGGCTGGGGAAGGGTGCCTCCCAGAGCGTGGGAATCCACACCCAATAGCACCGTGGGGGCCACGGGGGCGGGGCTGCCATAGCACCGCAGACTGGGGTTGTCCCAAGGTCCTGGGGCAGCTGTGAGTTCATGTTCAGTGCCCGGAGCGCCCTGCAGCAGGAGCGGCGTTCAGTAATAGTGCATGCGCCCCAGGGTGCCTGTGGCCGTGGAGCTGGGCCCCAGCGTGCCGGTGCCCAACAGGTCCGGCTGCCCAGTGCGCCAGATCTCCCGCAGGATCCGTTCCCGCTCCTCCAGGCGCTGCGCTCGCTCCAGCTCCTCGGCTGACGTGAAGACATTGATGCCCAGGGGCCCCTCGGGCTCAGCCGATAGCTCCGGGCCGGGCAGTGTGTCGTCAGGGCCCAGCCGTGTCACCGTGTCCTCCTCCTCGTCCTCCTCCTCAGCCTCCAGGGTGCAGGGGTGTCGGCGCTGTGCGGGTCCCCGGGGCCGTGGGCGTGGCGCACAGGAGATGCTGATGACTAGCAGGCACAGGGTTAACAGCAGGCCAAAACAGACGCCCAGCACGAAGTACAGGCCAAAGCTCTCGGGGTTAGCTGGAGGGCAGAGGGCAGAAGTCATGGGGGGCCCGGGTGGGTGTGAGTCATTACATCTGCAAAAGACTCCAGGTCCTAAATCGGGGGGCGACAACAGTGCCGTGTCTTTGAAGGGCATTAAGAAGCCACTGTCCGGCAGCAGGGAGCAATGAGGGGTGGGAATTGGGAGTAGGGTTTATAACGGCAGGGGTGGGGAAGGAAGAGGCGGAGTGGGGCCCACACGGGCAGGGAGGGGTGCATTGCCCCCGCCGCTCTCCTCTCACCGCGGATGTGTGCGTACGCCGCCAGGCTGTTGCTGAGCAACTCCATGTCCCTTCGGGGGGCATCCATGCTGCTCCGTGGGGGCAGCTCCCCTGCCAGCCTGTGAGGTCAGTAAGGTCACATCCTATTCCCAAACCTGAAGCTGACCCTGACCCCGCTTTCTCGGGGCAGCCCCAGGTTCCACCCTGGAGAGAGGGCGCCCTGACTTCGTTGCAGACCTGGGCCCAGGCTCGGGATCCCTCCCCGGCGGCGCGGATGCCCCTCCAACCTGGCGGGCAGGGAGTGGGCCGCACGCAGGAGGCTCAGGCCCCACGTGAGGTCCCCCAGAGCGGTGGTCGGGTTCGCCGTCAGGGTAGCGGGATGTTTAGAGACGCGGATGCCCTCCGCCCTCCTCGGCAGCCACGGGGAGGCCGTCTCCCTCCCCCATCACCCGCCCCCGGGGGACCCACCAGCCCGCAGTCCGGGGCTCGCTCGCTCACCGTCAGCGCCCCGCGTCCTCCACGTCGGCTGCACACAACCGGAGCCCGCCCGCTCCGTCCTCCCAGGCCCCGGCAGCGCGGGCCGGACGCGGCCGATGGACCAGCCGGCGGAAAGTTTCCTCCGAGGAAAGAGGAGGGACGGGGCGGGGCGGGGCGGGGCGGGGGAGGAAGGGGCGAGGAGGGGGAGCGCGGCCTGCGGGGCGTCTGCTCCCCCGCAGGAAACGGCCGGGCAGCCCGGGCCAGGGCCCGCCCCCGGCTACCAACAACAACAATAATAATAATGAGGGGGATGGAGTTCGGTCTTGGTGCCCGGCTATCTGCTAACCCCTTTACAGTATTCTTCCATTTAATCCTATAATCCTATAATGGGCTGCCATTATCCTCACTTGGCAGATAAGTAAACTGAGTCTCGGAGAGATAGGAAAACTTTACCAAAGGGTCAAGATTTGAACCCACTGCTCTCTGACCCTAGCGCCTGGCTGGACTCTTAACCTCAGTGCTGCGCCTTGCTCTTCCTTCCAGGACCCCGCTCACCCTGGGAAGGTGGCCCCTCTCCCCCAGCCCGCTGTCAGCCCTGGCCCGGACCTCAGCCCACAGCCCCCTCCTGGGGCCTAGGCAGTGAGCACGTCCAGCTGGCGGAGCCCGGTCAGCGGGGTTAATGAGTGCTGGACTCGGGCTCCCAGCCAGGCCCAGGCCAGCCTTGCAGAACCCAGCCTGCGGCCTCCATTGGCCTCTGTGTTGTTCTGCACCAGAGTGTGTAGCGGAGATACCGCCTGGCTAAACCTGCCGGGCACACACATTTCCACTTGGGCTCAGGGCTTGTGCAAGCAATGTGCAGTGTGATCAGTGTGTGGGCCTGGGTCTTCTTCCTGCCCAGACTCTCAGCCCCCCTTTGTGGGCCCCCCTTCCTGTGCTGGGGCTGGGGTGAGGGGGAGGCCTTCTTGGCGGGAGCCTTGGGGAGGAGGAGGGAAGGAAGGGGGGAGCGGAAATTGCAGACATAGCTGAAGGCGCTGCCTGAGGCCTGTGGGCCAGTGACCCCCCTGTCTGTCCAGGCTGGAGACCCCTACTCTGAGTCCCCAGACGGGGTTCAAGCAGAGGGCAGATCTAGATAGAGGAAGAACTAGGACTGGCTCCCATAGGGTGGGAAAGGGACTCCTGGGTGTGTCTGTGGCTGGTTTGTGAGTATGTGGCAGTATTTCTGCCTATATCTGTATGTTTGTGTCTATTTTCATGTTGTATCTGTTTGAACATTTTGTGGGGGTGGGTATGTCTATATATAAATCCATACAGCGGCCAGTCAACAAATGCTGAGCACTGGGCCTAGCACTTCCTAGTAACGGGCTTAGCAGTGAACAGAACAGACACTTAGGTGGACAGACAATACATGACGAAAAAAATCTAGGGTGCTGCCAGGTGCTCAGAGGATGGAGCAGGGAAATGTGATGGGCAACACCAGGGCAGTTCTCCAGGGGACATCTGTGGTGAGAGCTGGATCCTGAGGAGGGGCAGCCGTGCTGGGGTCTGGGGCGGAGTGTCAAGCAGGAAGGAGGACAGGGCCCCGAGGCAAGAGCGACCTGGGGCACCTCTTTCAGGGGTGGGAAGTCACGAAGGAGTGATGGGATGATTGTGGAGGAGCTCAGACGTTCTTTTTAAGATTTATTTTATTGAGAGAAGGTGAGAGAGAGAAAGAGAGGAGGGCTCAGAGCAGTCTCCATAGTTGTGCATCATTAGTTGTGACATAGTTTTATTCCACACAGATGGATGTGGGGCTGCGCAGGGCGGGACCTGAACCGGGAACCTCCCACGTGGGAAGGGAGAGAGAACCTTCACCTCCTTGCCATCCTAGCGATTACCAGTTACACCACAGTTCAGCATGTGGGTTTGCACGGGCCGGGGCCGGGGTTTGATCCCCGGGCCTCGTGGTTGCAAGGCAAGCGCTCAACCTGTTGAGCTATCCCAGCACCCCCAGCTTAGATGTTCTTGTGTTGTGGGGAACCCCGAGAGTTTCCATCAGGAGAATGTCATGGTTCAGGGACACACTTAGGAGCTCAGTGTGGGACGGGCCACGCGGGGCAGGAATGGGAGCAGAGCAGTGAGCAGGGTGGCCATCCAGACAAGCAGTGGCCAGGGGCTTGGAATAGGATGGGCAGTGCGGGTGAGACAGGACCAGATTCAGGAAGCATGTGAGGGGACTGTCACCAGGACTCCCTGCATGGAATGTGGATGTGGGGAAAGGGGAATGCAGGATAATGCTTGGTGTCAGGCCTGGACACGAGGAAAGCTTAGGTGGGGGAGCAGGTTTTGGGCAATTTGAGTTGGACTTTAGATCGATTTGAGATGTCCACGAGATATCCAGGCGGAGCTGTCAGACAGGTGGAGTCCAAGCTGGAAATGCGTTCACTGATCGTCAACACCCAAGATGGACTGCACAGCCCCAGAGTGGGTGAGCTTACCTAGCGGGCAGGGAGAGAAGAGAAGGGTGCTCCCACATGGAGGGGTCCTGTGGAGCCTCAGGAGTCAGTTAGGATTGACAAGGGAGAGGGAGGCGGGACAAAGAGCGGCCCAGGACCAGGATGTGACCAGCCGTGTTAAATTGGGCTGAGATGTGAAGGTGAGGCCAGAATCTGCCTATGGCTGTGGTGGTGGGTTTCCATGGCTGCCTCCACGTGAAGACTCCCGAGTGCTGCCGCTGTGCTTGTGGGACTGAGTCTGGGTGTTGTGGCTGTTGTGCCTCTGTCGGACACACACTTGTGTGTCCATGAGTGTCCATGTGCGTGTCTCTCTGCATGCAGGGGCTGTAAGGTCTGGGACATGTTTGTGTTATGCTGTTTCTGGGCACCGCTGTGCTATGCAGTATTGTTCTCTACAGACACAGGGATGGTATGGGCAGGTGTACCTGGTTTGGCATGTGACGTGTGTTTGGAGTGGGTCTGGTGTGACCATGCTGGAGCACAGAAGGGGTTGAGGTGGTTGCTGGTTTTTTCGGAGAGGGACACACGGTAGCTAGCGTGGTGCCAAGTGGGAGAAGTGGCAGCTTTGCCCTAGAGGGTTGGAAGCAGCTTCGGGCTGCTCCTGGAGGCCCTGGGGGAGGTGCCTGAAGCCTTTGGCCCATGTGGCCATCCGCACAGTCCCCGTGTCCTGGCCACCTGCCTATCTGCTTTTCTGCCCGACTCTCCTGGCCCACTGGCCTGTCTGTAGGTCTGCCCAGCCACCTGCTGTCCTGGTATGTTGCGGAGATCTCTGCATATCTGTCACCTGCCTGCCTGGCTCTGATCCCCTCTACCCACCTGCTGATTTTCTTCCCTGTCTGTCAGCCTACGACTGACCTGCTGCCAGCTACTTGTTGGTGGCCTCTCTGCCCTGCCTGTAAGACTGGAGATTTATCACCTGGGGAAGCACAGAGCGATCCTAAGAAGAAACATGGAAAAGCGGTCTTTTTATTTATTTATTTTTTAAGATTTACTGTTTTGAGAGAAGGTGAGAGACAGAGAGTGAAGAGGGGAGGGCCCAGCGCAGTCTCCATAGTTGTACATCATTAGTTGTGACATATAGTAGTTTCATTCCACACGGGTCGATGTGGGGCTGCACAGGGCAGAAACCGAACTGAGAGCCTCCTGCATGGGAGGCAAGAACCTTCGCCACCGTCCCGGCAGTTACCAGTTGCACTGCAGTTCAGCACGTGGGTTTGCTGGCCCCAGACAGGATTTGATCCTCAGACCTCGTGGGTGTAGGCAAGCAGTCACCCTGCTGAGCTCAGGTCAGGGGCCCGGAGATCTAGAGCCTTTGGGCATATTCAGGGCCCAGTTCAAAGCCAACTGCTCCCTTCCCCAGTGGCCTAGCTGGAAGCTGGCCCCAACTGCTCTGCTCCTGACCCTCTCCCCACTGGGCTGGGGCACTGGTCAGAGAGGCTGCACAGATCTTGGATGGAGGGAAGAAGGGGGCTCACTTAAGCCCTGCCCAGTCCTCTGCCACCCCCAGCACTGCTGGGCAGAGAGCTCTGTGAGAACTGGCAAAATGAATGACAGCAATGGCTACCGGGTACCATCCTGGCATCTGGCACCCGGCACTCTGCTAACAGCAGTGCAGCCTCAACCCCTCAAGTCCTTCCAGTAACCATGTAGTTTCCAGCATGACTCCCATTTTACAGAGCAGGAAAGTGAGGCTCCTGTGCAGTCACATGAATGTGGGTGGTGGGGCCTGAACTCGAGCTTCAGAGCCCATGTTCTCAACCAGTCTCCTCCCCCTCAGACCCAGAGCTGCCTTTTCACGATTCTTTGTATTTTTTTCAGAATGAAATTTATGGCTAATATACCCACCTTTACATCTCATTTAAAAATTATACATAAGGGCAGTCTGGAACAAAACCAGCCATTGTCAATATAGCAAGACCGGTTACCTGTCTGGATGCTTTCCAGACGGTACACACACACACACACACACACACACACATGTTTTATAAAATAAACAAAGGGTAATGATATGCATTTGTGAAGTGATCGATTACCAGGGAGGTGACAGTGACCAGTGCAGCCTGACACTGCGATGCAATGGTGGCATCAGTGTCTGGAACAGTGAAGAACTCCTGGTAAAGTTCTGAACAAAACAAAGAACAAATTTCCTCCAGTTTACACAGTAGTTGCATTCCCTGAAAACTTAGTGCACACAATCCTTTGTGTTTATGTATCAAGTGGAGTCAGAGTCTTGGCTCTGGTAATTGTAAACAAGTTTTTCACTCATGCGCAGAATGTCCACTCTGCCTTCCTTGTGGCGTGGTCTGGAGTCGCCGGCCCCCAGCCTCTAATGCCAGTAGCTACTTCCAGTTATTGTGACGACCAGCCCCCAAACCTCCTGCATGGACATAGGAAAGGATTCCTGCCCTCACGGAGCTCAACATTCAAGTAGGGGAGACAGATATGATTGATAATCAAATAGATAATACAATGTTAGGCTGCGCTAAATGCAATGAAGAAAAATGGGGGTGCTGGGATAGCTCAACAGGTTGAACGCTTGCCTTGCAACTGTGAGGTCTGGGGATCGAGTCCCAGCCCCGGCCTGTGCAGACCCATATGCTGAACTCAGAACATACTTCCCATGTGGGAGGCCCTCGGTTTGGTTCCCGCCCTGCGTGGCCCCACATCCACCTGTGTGGAATGAAACTATGTCGAAACTAATGATGTACAACTATGGAGACTGCTCTGGGCCCTCCCCCTTCTCTCTGTCTCTGTTAAACAAGAAAATAAGTCTTTAAAAAAAACTGAAGAAGGGGAAGCCGGGATGGCTCAGTGGGTTAGGCGCTCACTTTGCAGCGCCGGGGTCCGAGGATCGAATCCCGGCCCCGGCCCGTGCGGAACCATATGCTGAACTGGGAGCTCCCCCAGTTCAGTTCTCTCTCTGTCTCTGTATCTCTCTCTCTCTTTCCTCTGTCAAAATAAATAAATAAATAAAATATATATTAAAAAAAAAGAAAAACTGAAGAAAAATGAAGCAGGGTAAAGGGTTAGGGAAGACCAGGTGGACATGGTTAGGGAAGGCCTCTCTGAGGAGGTGCCATTCTGAGCAGAGAGAAGTGAGAGGGGGACAAGCCTTCTGGAAAAGCATAGCCAAGGGAGAGGCCTGGAGGTGGAAGCTGTGCTTAGCGTGGTCAGAATCAGTGAGGAGGCCCCTGTGGCTGGGACAGTGGGTGAGGGGCAAGGGGCTGAGAAGTTAGAGAGGAGGTCAGGTTAGAACCTTATGGTGTAGTGCTCTATAAGCTACAGGCAGGCTTCTGGATGTCCTGCATGGGACAGAAGCCATCAGAAGGGTGTCAGTAGAAGAGGGACAAAATCGAACTTTTAAAGACTGACTCTTGCTGCTGAGTGGCAGGGCCGTTGCAAGGGGAGAGGGAGCGGGGTGGGGGCTCAGGGTGGTTGAAAGGGGCTGAGAAGTGGCCAGCCAGATTAGCAGCAGGTTGGATGAGGGCTGTGGGAGAAAGCGAGGCAAGGAATCACAGCTGACTCGGCTTTGGATCCTGAGCAACTCGGCCACCATTTCCTCACTTCCTCTTGCACGTTAGGATAGCTCCACACCTTTTCTGGGTTCTCTCTGAAGCCACGCTCCCCGAGGACACAGGTGGCTACAACTGATGGAAACTTCGTGGTTCTTGTTTGACTTCTCAGGAGCGTAGGAGGCTGTTGACCACGCCCACCCTTCTAGTACTTTCCCTTCCCTTTGATTCCAGGGTTCATAATAAAAACCGGTGGAGAGCGATCTAAGAGTTGTGGCGTGGGAGCTCTGCCAGGCCAGTTCTAGGTGCCGAGGGTACAAGAGCGAGCAAAACAGTCCCTGCCTGCCGTCAGCTTGCTGTCGGCTATTTCTGAATAAGCCCAACACGTGTAGGAGCTTAGAAGACACCTGTGCACAGAGCAGAGGCTGATCAGGTGTGGGGACAGCCGGGAGGCCCAGGGGCTGGGCGTGAGGGCCTCCTCTGGCCACGCATCCAGGACTGCTCAGCAGTAAGGTATGGACCAGGGCAAATGGGCGCGACCGCTACGATTTGGGAGTGGCCGGGAAGCTGGAAGCTACTTGGCTGCTAGGGTGAAGGTGGGGACGCAGGGCCTGCGGGCCTGTTCTGGAGTCTTTGCAGAGTCAGGGCCTTCTCACATGTCTGGGGTGGGGACACGTGACTGGGCAGGGGCTCCTGCATGGCTCTGCTCCTTGTGTGACCTGGGCCCTGTGGGGTGCTGGGGGAGGGGGCGGGCCTACCTCTAGGGTCATTGCTCTAATGCTCAATCTGCAAAGTCTAAATTTAGGCAAAGGAAGGAAAGGAAAAAGAAAGGAAGTCGCTTAGCTTCCTGTGGAGGGGAGGGAGAGTGGGTGGTCCGGGAATGGACCGGGCCTGGCCCTTTGTACCCCAGCTTCCCTGCGTGGGCATGTGGGCACATGGGCAGTCTGTCTGGGTGGTTGCCCCCCACCTCCATGGGGGTTTCGTAGGGAACAGGGATCCGCTGCGGCAGCAGCCAGTCTGAGGATGCTGGGTGGCTCTGGTCCCCTCCCCCATTGGCGACAGGGACGGTGTGTGGCTGGCGGATGCAGGGGAGCAGCTATCAGGGCACCTGGTGGCAGAGCCAAGAGCTGCAGGAATCCTGCTCCACCTGGCTGGGTGGGAGTCTCTGGAGAGGAGGGCGAGGAGGGCGAGGAGGGCAAGGAGGGCAAGGAGGGCAAGAACGGCAGACGGCACAGGCCACGGTGGCTCCAGAACAGGAAGTTTTATTGCTGACATGCAGGAAGAGTCCCCATGTAGTACAAAAATATCTTTATACAAACTTTTTTGTGACTTTTTCTGTTTTGTTTTGTTTCTTTACAATTGGACTTCTCTCAGCACGTGACACCCAGTGAGGGCAGACCCAACCTCCTCTCGATGACTTTGCTAGAAATGTAATCAGACACAGGGGCTGACCTTGGGAGGGACCTCTGTCTGACAGGACTCTGCAGACCTGGAGGATATTGCTTTGAAAAGGAGGAGAAAGACCATGCGTGACAAGCAGGTCTGGGCAAGGGGCCACCTGAGCCCCTCACAGGAGGGCAGTCACAGGGGCTGGGAGCCCTAGGCTGAACTGCATTTCTACTCCCTTTGGAGACTTCTTTTTGAAATAAATATAGAAAAGAGGGCACCCCCCCGAACCCACAGTATGAGGCGCAGCTCTCAGCTGCCGGGCAGCTGACAGAGCCTGGTGCTCAGGGGAGCTAAGTGCTGGGCTCAGGTGGGCTCCCTCGGACCCACTGAGGCAGAGGCATGAGGCGCCCACGTGCTTGGAGGGGGGCATGGGGAGGAAGGGGCGTGGGCGGCCCTGCTACTGCTGGCAAGAGGTGGCCCCATTTTTTCCAGATGGGGAAACTGAGGCACAAGGAGGTTTGGGAACTTGCCCAAGCCACTCACAGTGAGTCAGCTGTTGGGGAGGGGGCAGCTCACCCTGGGAAACAAGGTCACACAGACTCAGTCACCTTCCCACTGGGGAGCAAGGACAGGCAGGAAGAGCCTGAGGGCCCAGGGCAGCCTGGAGGGGGACCCTTGGCCTCGCCACTGGGGGCTGGTGAAGAGACCGAGGCCAGGGCTTTGCTTGGCACTGGGCAGGGCCAAGTCCAGTGAGGGAGCGTGGGTAGGAGGGTATTCTGGTGAGAACAGCATTTCTGGCAAGACGGGCATCCACTTCGAAATCTTGGCTCAAAAAGGACAGCAGGGCTGTTCTCAAGCCAGAAAGGGCCCTCTCCCACCCCGTCCCTACGACTCTCCCCGAGCCCTGCGGCCCCCCTGGAGGACATGGCTGGGGTCTGCTGGGAGACACCACATCTGTTACGAGGCAAGGGCAGGAGGGGAGAGGCCCCCACCATTCTGAGCACAGAGCGCGGTATGGGGAGCGAGAAGGTGTGCAAGCAGGGCCCACTGTTCACACCAGCCCAGCGCACGCCCCCCCAAGCCTGACCCTCAGGTGCCTTTCACATCTCTGTCAGCGTCACCTCAGTACCGCGGTGAGGGGCGGGGACGGGAACCAGGGTTAATGTGTGTACAGCACCTCAGAGATGCTACTGAGATGGGAGAAAGAACCAGGTTGAGAAAGGCCCCCATCACCAGAAACAAGGAGGGGCTGGGGGCTGGAGGTGGGAGGGGGCCGGCAAGAAGGGGCTGAGCCGGGGGGCCAGGAAGGGGCCCATCTGCGGGCTGAGCCACCTAGAGATTGGAGAGAAGTTGGTTTCAGTATAAAAATAAATATATTTGAATTTCCCTTACGATGAGGTGAAGGTTTTCCAAAGTTTGGACTGAGGGAGGGAAACTGACTGTGGGCGGGGCCTGGGCATTCGTTTTGGGAGCCAGCAGCGAGCTGCACTTTCAGCTTATTTGGACTGTGGGGGGCAGCTGCCCGGGGCAGGGGGGCTGGGTGGGCTCCCTCCTCCTCCTCACTCAGTCCAGAGACAGCATGGTTAAAGAGACAGAGGTAGATTAAAACGTCATGATTAAAAGCAGATTAGTTATCTAGGCTTCTCAGATTAAAAAACCAAACAATCAAGCAATCATTCCAAAAGGTAGCTTTGTGGTACCTCTGCTGACCCCATGTGTGTGACCTGGGCTGTCCCTGCCTGTCCCTGTGCAGCTTGGGAGCGAGTGCCGCCCTCCAGGGCTGGCCCTGCAGCCCGGGGGAGGGGAAGGGGCCGGGGGCCAGGGGAGTGGCGGGTGGCGCGGGGGCCCTGCCCGAGGCTATTTCCGCAGGCAGCGCTGTGCCAGGATGGCTGCGTCCAGGGGGTTCATGGGGTGCGCATCGTGGCCCAGCCGGCGCACCAGGGGCGCACCGCCGAACTGCCGCTTGGGCACCCAGCTCCGGGCCTCGTGTAGGGAGCTCTTCTCCTCAGCCAGCAGAAGCTGCTGCCGCATGTAGTTCTCAAACTCGTACTGGGAGCACTCCTCCGTCACCTTGGCCTGAGGCAGAGGGACAGGGACACAGAGAGAGAGGTGGCCGAGGGAGAGAGCAGGGCGATGAGCATCAGATGGCCTGGCTAGAGGACCCGCTCCCCAGGCACCACACCCTTGGGCACGACCTCACTGGGCGGTCGAGACTGTGGATCCCTGAAACCCTCCAGCCGGCAGGGACCTCACCTCGCTGGCCACTGCGGGAGTCGCTCCATCTGAGGCAGAGCTGTGACCTGAGCCCCACCGCCCTCCTCACTCACTGACCTGAGGTCACACTACGGCAGAAGCCTCAGCGTCCCTGCCTATGAAGTGGGCGGTACTTCCCCCTCATGGAGGTTCTCGAGGTTCCTGGGGGCTCAACACAGGCCAAGTGCCACGAGAGGTTCTGCCCAGGTGCTCAGCACCTAGTGGCCCGAATGCTTCATGCGGCCCACACAGCCCCCTGGAATGGCTGGTCCTTGTGCTCATCAGCACAGGGGGAAGCAGGGCTATGGAATGAGACTTGGGTTCAAGGCTCAGCTCCAGTACTTCCTAGCTGTGTGACTTTGAGGAAATGATTTTACCTCTCTGAACCTGTTTCCTCTTATAAATGAGGATAACAATGCAGGTCACACAGGACTGCACGGGATGTGCTGGGCTGAGCACTCCTTGCATGCTAGTGATGATGATTTTTAGCTGCTGAACAGTCCTGGAAGGAGTGGCAGTGGATGGGGGGAGGGGGGAGGCAGGCTGGTGTCTCCTGGCTCCACCTGCCTGGTACTTGCTGTGGAAGTCCAGGGTGGGCCTGAGAGGGAAGGTCCTATGACGTCTCTCCCAAGGGCTTGGCTACGCTCTGCCCTCCAGGGGGCACCCTAAGATCACCCACTAGCTGCTACCTAGCACCCAGGTCTCTGCCCCCACCCTGGGCCCAGCACTTTCTCCTGTGCTGAGAACAGGGAAGAGAGAAACCTGGGAGAAAATGAATCATCTGAAAAATGAAAAGCAGGAAGGTTGGGAGTGAGCCCTCTGAGTCACAGGGGTGAGAAATGTGACTGTTTCAAGGCTCACACACGGCAGAGGACTCTGGCAGGAAGAGGAAGCTGACGGAGGGCCAGGCTGGGGCTTCCGCTGCGCTGTCCCACAGCACTCTCTCAGGCCACAGGACCCAAGCGGCTCCTAGTGAGGACTCAGGTCTCCCTGTCCCACTCCAAGGGCTGGGGACAAAGCCGCGAAGGCCCTGCAGCCTGCCCCGAGCTGCCCCCTCTGCCCCTGGCCCGCCGGCCCTTCCTGGAGGCTGGTCCCTCAGGACTGGGGTACCGGCCTGCCTGCCCTTCCCGGCTTACCTCCTGGGAGCTGTCTGCGTTGCTCATTTGGTCGTCGATGTCAGGGACCACTTGCAAAGGCCCACTCAGAGATGACAGGGACTGCCTGCAGGGAGGCAGACGTGTCAGGCTGTCCAGGAGCCTCCCCTGCTCCCCAGAAAGGCCTGGTCCCCGCTGCTCTAAGCCTTGGCTGGAGTCAACAGACCTGGGCCGGGTCCCAGCGCAGCCCCTTCCTGACATGACTGACTGCTTCTCCAAGCCTCAGCTGTCTCATCCAACAAAGGGGAACATTTCTACCTTACAGGCCGAGGTAAGAACTCAGTGAGATAATGCCCACCCGTCGTTGGCACTGACTGGGAGGTGGGAGGTGCTCGACCCCCAGAGCTACCAGCACCCTACCAACCTTTCCCAGATTGAACTGATGGCCTGGCAGAGAAACAGGCCCAACCTCAGGCTGCTTTTCTGGGTAGGCTGGGCAGTGCCTAAGGGTGGGCAGAACCCAGCCCTGCATCGTCCTAACACTGGCCCGCTTACCATGATGCGATGATGGCGCTGAGGGCCTCCAGGACGTCCGCCGCAGCCAGGCGCTGCTGGGGGTCAAGGACCAGCAGCTTCCGGATGAGACACACGGTGTTCTCAGAAACCCGTCCATCCCTGACGGAGGAGAGGGTGAGGGTAAGGACGCAGGCGGGTGGGCTGGCGCTGGGTCTAGGACCCAGGACTCCAAGCCTCACTGTGTTGTTTCTGCCCTTTGGGGTCCCCTCCCCAGGGAGGCAGGACTCACTCGGGGATGGTGTACTCGGCGGCCTTGATCTTGCGGAAGAGCTCCTGCGGGATGCTGTCGTAGAAGGGGAACTGGCCGTAGAGCATGGTGAAGAGCACCACACCCAGGGCCCACATGTCACTTGGCTTGCCCCGGTATGGCCGGCCTGCGGGCACACAACGCATGCACACTCAGCCCAGGGCCGGGAAAGGGAAAGGGGCCCTGGGACTCCCTCAGCTCACCAGCTACCTGCCTGAAAGCCTGCCCCTGGGTCCCCTCCACCTCGCCCCCCACTCCCGGTTACCCTGCCCACACTCCTCCCGGAGCAGGCCACACTGGCTCAGTCCTTGGAGCTTTTGCTCCTGCTCATCCCTCCCCTGCTCCACAGGATGATGGCACACCTTGGAGTGGCCCCTAAGGAGAAGAGATCACACTTGACCTTGTGCAATCCACCTATGGTGTGCCTCCTGCCTCCTTGTCCAAGTATCACCCTTGTTCTGCCAGACCCTGAACTCTTGGGCGCTGGGCCTGCTCTCACGGCACCAGCCCCCCACAGAGAGGCTCCCAGAGAAGGTGGCTAATAACGTGTGTATGGAGCACAGAGAGACCCAGATTTGGACAAGTCAGCCACTGCCCCGGTCACTATTCCCAGTCACTATTTAGCACGCAGCAGTCTGTAAAGACCCCCTCCTGTCTACTCCCCGTCACCCCCTCTGGAAGGTAAGTTCTGTGATGCAGGTGCCTCTGCTTTGCTCACTGCTCAGCCCAACCCTAGCATGGACTCCCATGTGTGCTAAATGAATGACTATTCAGTTTAGTACACATGCTGATCTAGTCCCCAAATCTACACAATGGGAGGGAGCGAACACTTAACTGAAAACCCATGTTGTGATAGTACTGGAAGAAAGACTTTTATCTCATTAACTCTCCACTACAACTCTATGAATTAGATATTCTCTCTGTTTTTCCAAAGAGTAAAATGAGGCCCGGGATGTAGTTCATCCAGGGCCACCCAGCTGACTGGAAAATCCCTGCTCTTGCCATTTTCAGGGCAGTCCATCCATCCACCCATCAGCAGCAGAGCTCCTGCCATGTGCCACCTCCGCCTAGTCCCCCCCAGCCCTCCTGTGGATTCCTCCTATCCTTACACCTCAGCTCAGATGTCACTTCCTTGGGATGTCCTTCAAGCGCCCCATAATCACACTCACAGAAACCTTTCCTTCCAAGCACTAATCTCAGAGAGTAGTTAAATGTGCACTGGTGTGATGATTACTGTCTCCATCCTCCATAAGACCCCAATTTTAAGCCCAGAGGGGCAGTACTGACTTGGGCCACCGCTGAAGCCCATAGGTAGGGCTTGCTGAATGACTGAATGAAGGCATGGCCGCAGCGCCTGGCTGCGTGAGGGCCTAGGGCCCGTGCCTGGCACACTGCACGTACCACTGAGCACGTCTGGACTGATGTAGGCGGGGCTCCCTCGCTGGTCCTTCAGCAGGTCCCCTTCACTCACGAGGTGCTTCCCGAGGCAGAAGTTGGTGATGGTTATCCGGTGTGTCCTGGGGACGGGAGGCAGGGAGGGCACACACCTTGGTGTCTGCCCCCACAGGCGCCCCTGCTGCCCCTGCCTCTTGGCCACATCCTTTCTGCTCCTTTCATGCCCTCACTGCCTGCCCCACGGCTATGTGGGGCATGCTTGGGGTGCCGACACTGGCTAGTGACCCTTGGTTGCCACCTCTGACCAGCTGAGTGATCAGCTCCCCTGATCCTGCCACTCTAGCTGAGTTCAATTCCCTCATTCACACATGAGGAAAGGGAGGTCCAGTAGAGCTCTGGAGCCCACTCTTGGATGCCACTTTTGTCCCCTTCGCTGACCCCTCTGGTCATCACCCTTGCTATTATCAATCAGCGTCACTGATGGCACTAAAATCTAATGTGTACCAAGCCCTTAGTAAGGGCAGGCTGCAGTGCCTGACCTGGACTGTTTTCATTCACCCTCACAATAGCCTAGGAGGGAGACTTCCTCACTGCCCCATTCCACAGATGATACAACTAAGGCAGAGAAAGGCAGGAACTTGCCAGGGTCACACAGCTAGTAAGCTGGGGAGCAAGATCCAAAGCTGGTCCGTCTGGCCTCAGAGCCTGCCCTGTGTCCCTGGGTAGTGCCCAGCTCCTGGCTTTCCCTTCCTTTCCATCAAAGCGGACTCACTCTTTGTCTTATACTTCAGGCTGCCCGGACCTAGAAAACCATGGATTGCCCCCACCTGAGAGTCACAGCTGACAGCAGCTTTGAGCTCTGATCCGTTTCAGGAGGCTTACAATGTAAGCAAAAGTGGCCCAGAGAGGATGCCTTATACCACACCTGTGGGTATGGGGCTGGGGCAGGCAGGACCCCCCAAGAAGCCCAGGAAAGGCTTCTTGGCCCCGTAGGGGACAGCCAGTGAGGAAGGGTACCTCTCTACCCACTGGCTCCCGTGTCAGCGGCTGGCAGAAGAGCAGGGAGGCTGGGAGGAAGGGAAGCCACACGAGGGACTGCAGGCCACCTCTCAAGAGCAGAGAGGAGGGTTGGCTCAGAAGTATGGAGTATGTGGGGCTGAGGGTGGAATTCCCCAGAAGCTGTGTCCAAGAGGCTCCCAGAGCCCTCCAGCTATCTCAGGGAATTCTGCTGGCATAGGGCTTGGTGTAAAACAAAGGCCAGTCTGTCCTCTGCATTCCAAATGGAAATGTGGACTCTTTTCTCCATAGGCCCGCCCTGTCAGATGCCACAGAAATTTGACTGGTGGCCCCTAGGGCAGCTAGGCCAAGGATCACAGGCACGTCAAGTGGACTGCTCCCGCTCCGAACTGCACTCGCCATTATCCTGAATGTGGGCGCTCAGGCCTCTAGTCCAAAGCCCACACAGAGCAGAAGCACTCTATTTCCTCCCCCACCGAGAGATCGCCACTGCTGCTGGCAATGCATCCTGCAGGGTCCCCTGAGGCTAGAGACACTGACAAGAGGACCAATCAGGGGAGAGTCTGGTGGGCTTGGGAGACAGATTCCTAGGTTCCAATCCCAGCTCTGCCACTTCCTGGCTGTGTGGTATTGGGCATGTTATTTAATCTCTTGCTAAACCTCAATTTCCTCATCTATAAAACAGGGAAAATATTAGCACCTAACTATGAGGATTGTGTTAGGATTTAGCAAGACAAGAATTTAATCCCAGGGAAAGCCCTGAGCCCAGGGCCTGGTGAAGTCAGCAATTACTAGCTGCTAGCTCAGATTAGCATGTCATCCTCAGATGGTGGGCACACCGGCAGAGGCTACCAACAGGAGACCCCAGGAAAGACACCATCTCTGAGGCAGCCAGAGAGAAGTGCTACATTGTGACCACAGGCCCTGGAGCCCACGTGCCAGTGTGGCTAAGCTTTCCACTCAATCTATGGCACGACTTGCCAACCCTCTGTTCATGGGGCGGGTCAGGGACGGGGCGGGGCCATGGGACACTGTCTGGCTGGGCAGCAGGGCCCACTTGGCCTGTGCTGCTCTGCCCTCTGAGGACCTTGGAGTCTCTCCCATAGGAAACCACACAGTCAGCTCCAAGACCTCCCGAAGCTTGGCGATGCTCCCCTGCCCAGCTACCACCGCCCAAGCCGGCCGGGTGGCGCACAGAGCCCTGGGAGTCCAACCCCCCCAGGCTGGCCTGGCAGGAAGGGGCGAGGGCAGTGAGGGATGAAGGGGGGGGCTCTGTGTCAGCAGGATCCGCTTGGAGTGAGTCACTCTTTAGCTATGGCCCTTTGGGGCTGCCACAGTGTTTTTCTCCTTTTCTAGGAACGTGGTGTGCAACTTGCCTACCCAAAAAGAAAGGAGGAAGAAGAACCTATAGCAAACCTCACATTACCCCAAAAGGGGATTTCAGATTTCAACCTCTGCCTTTTATCCAAAGCAGTGTGAACTTGTCACTGCAGCTGCCTCACAAGACCTTCTGCCTGCTTCCTCCCCTGGGAGCACTCTGTTCCATGTGAGGACTAGACGGAGGCCTCCAGCTTGTCCTCCTGCCTCCACAGCTGCAGTCAGGGCCTGGCCTGATGGTCAGGAAGGAGCTGGAACTCTTCCAGGTGGACCCTTGACTCTGAAAGGATCCAAGTGAGGCCCTGAGAGCAGAGGGGTGTGCCCACAGGCACACAGAGCAGGCCCTGGGTGCTCAGTGTGGGTCTCTCTGTACCACACACAGCACCCTGCCCCCTTCCAGAACACTATGACTCAAGTGAGAGGTGGCCAGAACCTCTGTCTGCTCCAACACAAAAAGGGGATTATCAGATTAAAGGAGTGCAGCCAAGACACAGGGTCTGGATGAGGTACTGGTGATCTGCAATCCAAGAAAAACACAAACACACGTACATACACATGCATTTGCGTGCACACACATGCACATACACATGCTGCTGCAGCTACACTGGTATTACTTAAGAGAGGTGTGACCTCTCGACTTCCTTCCGAGAACCTAGGGGGCGTGGAGAAGTGAGAGGCAGAAGCAAAGCCACCATGGATGCAGAGAGGCCTGGAGCACTGCTGTGGTCGCAATGCAGGAGCCCGACTGCGCATTCCCGTTAACAATCCTCAGGGTGCTCGTTACAGCCAAGGAATGGCTGTGTGCAAGACTGAAGAGGATATGGGCACTGCAGCTCCATGGACGTAAGTGCCCAAGAAATGTGCCCCCTCTCTGTGACAGTGAACCTGAAGCCCAGAGTGGGATGGTGATGGGCCCAACATCCCACAGAAGGCCAGGGCTGAGTCTAAGACAATCTACGGACAGGGCTGGGATGGCCGCTGTTCTCTGATACCTGCCTCCTTGCGTAGTTCAGAGCTGGGGCTGGAGGCCCACCAGGCCCCCACCACGGGCGTGCTCACCAGCCACTCAACACACAGCAGGTGTGCTAGCGCTGGCTGACCTAGCACAGGGTGCTCTGAGGATGGGCCAAAACCCATGCGGCAGCTTTGCATCCTAGGCCGACCTTGGCCTAAAGACTTAATCACCTCCCCTCTCACTGACGAGGAAATGCAAGCTCAGAGGAGTGCTGGGTACTGTAGCAGTTTCTCAGTACCTGCATGAATTAGCCAGGGAATAAATAACCCAAGAAGCAAACTCTCAGCTCTCAAGGGTAAGTAAGAGGCAGTACTGGGCTGTGAGTCACATCGGACCCCCAAGTTCTGCTCCTTTCGGCTTCCCTAACTCTCTTACTCAGGCAGTAAGGGCTCAAGTATTTGTTTTCTTCCCTCCTTTCTGTGGAGCACAGTAGGATCAAGTTTTCATCACTTTACTTCTCAGGCTGGAAAATCTTTACTCATCCTTCATGAACTGACTCAGATGGCTGAATGGCCATCCTGCTTTGTTGGTCCCAGTCCTGTGTCTGCACACTGGTTCTCAACACAGTATGTCTGCTTTCCGGTCGGCGTCACATCACACGGTGAGCTCTGGGAGACGGCTGGACTGAGGTGCAGCAGCATCCTCCCATGGCCTCTCTGGCTGCCACCACGGACTCTGGTGCCCCTACACCCCAGCCCAAGGCCCACATCTCCCAGTTTCTTGTTCTGTGACTGCTGTGCCTTTGGCCATTTCATGGGGACAGTGGCCCCTCTTGGGTAGGCAACCACATTATACAGCAAATCACCCACCCCAGCACTTGTGCTGAGATTTATGCTGCCTGCTGCTTGCAAGCCCTCCAACCCACTTCAACACCTGGAAGCACGAGGGAGGAAGGGGTGAGAGAGGCCCAGGGAGAGGGTGTGAGAGGGGTGCCTTCCCAGCACCGTGTTTCTTAGATTGTGGCACAAACAGCGGGCCCTCCTCCCGTCAGTCCTGGGTCCCTGCCTGCTTGGTGTCCCTCTACTGCTGCCCAGGTCCCTCAGAAGGGGCCCAGACCCTGTGCCTGAGTGGACAGCAGCTTGAGATCGGGGCCTCCCATGGTCTCCCTCTGCACTGGCTCCCTAGGTGCTGGGGTGAGCTGCCCAGATCCCCTTCAAGATGGAGGCTCTCTCTGCACTGCTGGGAATGTTGAGTTCTGACTCCTTGTAGCTGTGTCCTCTGCGAAGTCCCTTTAGCCAAAGGAAACTGCCTCACTTAAGGCTACAGCCCACATGCAGAGCCATGTGCCCCGCTGCCCTGATCCAGGACATGTGAAGGGCTACCTGGCCCTTGAACTTTCCCAGCGGAGACTGTCTGGACTGCATCCATCCCCTGTTGAGCTGCTCCTTTTGCCCAATTCCACCCTTCTCCCTGAGCACTCTCCCCAGTGAACTTCACACACATCTGAGTCTCTTTCCTGGGAACCTGACCTATGACAGGGCCTCACTTTGCTCACATCTGTCATCCTTCACCCATCTGTCCATTTTTTATAGTCACGTACTGAGCACTCACTAGGCACGGCCAATGAATGGACCAGGGAGGATCTCTGAAATCCTCCCCAGAGCTCTCTGTGTGTGGCCTTTAAGACTCTCCTTCCTAGCAAGCACCATATTCCCATGTGGCAGAAGACAGAAGCAGTCATTCCACCCCCACCCACTGGGATTCCTGGGAGAAATGGGCTGTTCTGAGTCACAATCCCCATAGGGACACTGCAGGGCGTGGGGCAGCTACAGCGCCTGTTCTGACTCCAAGATGAAGAGTGGACCTTACCTCTTGTTGAGCACCATGTTCCCAAGCTTCAGGTCCCTGTGCACAATGTTTTTCTGAAAGACAACAGGCACAGGGTTGGCACTGTGAAGGGGAGGACTGGAGTCGGGCCCAGCCTGTAAGATGTGGCTCTCCAGGGATTTAGGAAGGCAGGAGAAACTCTGTGGCATATCTCCTTAGGCCCCTGCCCTGATTTGTAAGCCCCAGACAGACCAGGAGCATTCTAGGTGAGGCCTCTTCAGCCATGTGTGTGAACGGGGTGATGTGAGCCTGAGCAATCCCTGCCTCACCCAGGGCGGTTTCCCAGCCCTCCCCTCAGGGCAGCAGCCAATAGGGAAAATCAGCTATTTCCACCTCCATCAAACATCCCATTGAGGGGGGACAGAAACCACAACCAAGCATTTGCCTGGATCTGGGGTCAGAGATGAACTGTCATGCCTCTGGTGACCAAGTACGACAGGATCGGGCTGCAAAAGCCGTGTGCCTGGAAGAGGCTCTCTTACCTGGACTTGGGGTTACCTGACACCCCCAACCCTAGGGGCAGCTCAGGGACAGGCTGTGGCTGCCCCCACTGGGTACCTCACAGTCATCACCCAAGCTGGGAGACTCGCTGTTAGGCTCTTTAAGCGGTAGGGACTCCTGGGCTGGGTTCTGCCTGCTCGGGCGTCCCCTCCCCAGGATCGTGGGCTGAGGTCTGCAGCACTGTGCCTCACCAGGTGCACAGAGCAGCCAGCCACTTTCCTTCTGGGCACGTCCAGCTGCAAAGCACACCTGGGTGGTGGGGGGGGACAGTTGCTTCGGCTGAGCAGCAGCGAGAGAGGTGGGCTTCTGTGGCGCACTGGGCCTGGGGTGCTCGCAGGCCGGAGGAGGAGGGGCTGCAGAGGGCAGAGCCTCACCTGGTGCAGGGCCTCCACCACACGCACCACGTCGTAGAAGATGACCACGGTCTCCCGCTCGCTGAGCCTCTTCTCCTTGATGACATAGTGCTGCAGGTTGATCAGGTCGGCGGTCTTGTCGCTGAAGTCGTGTGCACAGAGGCAGTCGAGGACAAGGCAGATGCGCTTCTTCATCTTCCTAACCATTCGACTGGATTCTGTGTCCTCAACGATTTCACAGGTGCGGTCCTGGGGGGCAAAGGGGCAGGCGGGGCTTGCAGTGGGGTCCAGTAGGGCTGGGGTGAGGCCCTTGGGACCCTCCTCTGGAGCGGGCCATACAGCAATGAGCGAGCCTGGGACAAGCCTGCATGCGTGTGGGCGGTGGAGGCCTGAGGCCTGGGCAGTATGGACTGTGGCCACTGGGCAAAGCCTGGTTTCCTGTGTGCTGGAGCCAGGTCTCACCTGGTTCAAGTAGCTTGGGTACAGGCTTCATGCTATGATCCGCATGCAAAGGGTTTGGACCAGGGCTGAGCGTTTAAAGCCGAAGGGTAGGGAAGCCAGGGCCCTGGGCGTCCTCCCCTCTGTGGCACTGCAGGGAGTCCAGCAGTCACCACTGTACTTCCTCCCCATGTCCCTGATGGAGGAAGTGAAGTGTTCTGTGTGTCCAAGACAACAGCTTCTGCATGGAAGCAGGGCTCCTGGGCAGCCATGTAGCAGTGGCTAAGAGGAGGTCTCTGGAGCCTGACAGCTGGGTTTAGGCCCCAGTTCCACCTTGTCTAAGCTGTGGGCCCTGGGGCAGCTCACCCAACCTCTCCAAGCGTAGGTTATGAGCGAAGAGGCCAGCTCTGGCCGAGTGCTAGCCCTGCCCCTGCTGGGCACTACCACCACTGTGCTGCAAGTTCTGGGCCCATTCCCTTGCGTATAAGTATTTCAAGATAAAAACAGGCACAACATGGGGACCTTTATCCTGCCCGCTTGAGGCAGCCCTTGGTGTCATCCCAGGAGGCTGACGGCGCCTCTGGGGACCTCCTGGGAGCTGAACATCCACATCTGTCCTGAAGAGCAGGATGACACCTCTGACTTCCTCCTCCCCAGAGGCCCAGCACCGTGTCTGGCACACAGATGACTCTAGAGATACCGATGACCCAGGTTCTCTTATCTAGATTCACATACGCTGAGGCCAAGCTTTGAAAGCTATGGTAAATGAAGTACTAAGGAATCACAACCACCCTCTGTCTGCCTTCCTATTTAAGGGAAACACTCTAATTTTCAGAGTTGTTTGATGATATGAGCTGCCTCAGAATAAAGACCATGGTGGGGTATATCTGTGGGGTGGGTGGGAGGCATTTTTATTTGTTTTATTTCAAGAATTGAGCTGACAAGTTTTTGTTGCCTGACATAACAACGCGCCAGGCAGCTCGGGGCTTTATTCATACTCGTTCGTCTGCCCCCCGCCTCCTGAGGTGGGCGTCAGTGTCATTAGCCACATTGTACAGACGAGGCGTCTGAGGTTTCGAGGCCTGAAGTGACTTGGTGAGGTCACACAACCTGAATCCAGACTGCTGGCTCCCTGACACCACGCTGCCTTCCGAGTGCAGGGCCATCGTGCATGAGGGGTTCTGGCCAGCACAGCTCCTCCTGGGCATTCCCAACCTGCCCCGAGGGGAGGGCTCTTTTCAGGGTACCAGTTGCTCATCAGTACCTTTCCTAAGGGACCTAGAACATCAGAGCATAGGGACTGAGGGATACTTGCTGTGAACAAACAAATGCCTGGGCAGACAGACAGAAGGACTGTTGGTACCACAACAACTGAGGTGGCCCCAGTGCCTATGCTTCCTTACTGCCCTCTCTTTCACCCTGGCCTGGCCAATTCCTGACAACACAGTAGAAAGGGCCCGCGTGTCTTTGAATGCCTTCCTGCTTTCCTCTTTTCTAGGAAAAATGGCTCTGCAAGCAAGGCTGTAAGATGCAAATGGTGCACACTCTCCGAGGCTGTGACTGTCACAGCAGGAGCACCGCAGCAGTTGACTGGGCCCAGCCTGACCTCTAGCCCACCCAGCGCGCAGGGGTGCCAGGGGGTTGCGTGGGTGAGCTGCTCAGAGTACAGATGTGGACCCAGCAAGCACCAGCTGAGGTGGAGGGGACAGGCAGCCGCTCACCTGGAAGAGGCCATGGTGGTGGACCACGCCGTCCTGCGTGTGGAGGAGGGAGAGCAGGGAGTACTCGGTGTGTAACAGCATCTTGCCTTGTCTCTCCTCTTGGCTTTCTATTCCTTGGTCCCCCCTCTCCTCAAGGGTAAGGATCTTTAGGAAGGCACACATAACATAAAAAAACAAAACAATAACCCAGAAAGACCTTACTTTACAAAGCAGAACGGCTAAAACAGGAAAACAGGGGTTCGTGTTCTCCCCTGCAACACGTGCACACACATTCATATGTGCACACGTGAACTGAAATGGCTTTTCTATTTAATGTGATGGCAATGTATTTTGTGCAGATCTTATAAAACCCTTTCAATCAGTTGTTCAGAGTGAGGCTCTGTGAACCTGACTGCTTCTCAGGAAGAAATGGTGCCACTCTTGCTCACAAGTGTGAAGCTGTGAAGGTGGAAAACGGAAGGAGCCCGGCTGGCAGGACGGCCCTCAATCCCCAGCCTGCCCCACCCCCAGTGCCTCACTGACCTTCAGCTGATAGAAGTCATCCGTGCCATCTTTCCTCGCCAAACACTGCACAATGCTTGGCACTGGTGAGTTTCCCAGACGGGGACCTACGGCACAGAGAGCAGCTGGCTTACTGTTCAGCAGCCCTACCATGGCACCACGTGGTCTTTTGGCTCATTCTTCTCTTCAGGAGGGCGCAAGTCACCTCCATGGAACTCCGCCCCCAAGGTCTCCTGGTGGACAGTTCACATGGTCTCCCCTCTAAAAACAGAGGGTATATGTGCATCTGCCTGAAGCACACCTGGCTTTTACAGGCACATTTCTCAAAAACAGGGATTTTAGCAGTGGGTGCAGGCTGGAATCTCTAAGGAGCACATGTTAAAAAAGGAGCTCTGAGCTGGCCTGTCTGAATCAGCAAGTGCAGCATGAGAGTCTAGGAAACTCCCCCCTCTAACAGGTTCCCCCTGGTAGTCGGATACAGCCCACCGGCCTCCATCAGAGTGCCAGCTTTTGGGAACATCTATTTCTAGAGATGTATACTGCTGGTTGTCCCGGGACAGTGCCTTACCTGAGGTTTCAGAGAAAAAAAGCAAATAGTGTCACCATGTCACTGCACTGCTAAAACTCTTTAATAGTGCTCAACTGCTTTTAGTATGCAGTTGAAACCTATTTTTTGGCCTCCAAGTTCTTGCATGAGTTGGTTCCTGTCCACCTTTCTAACTGATTACGTTTCCCCACTCCCCCACCACACTCCAGCTACACTGGCTTCTTAATTCCTCAGACAGTAAGCCCTTTCCTGCCTCTGGTCTTTTGCACTTGCTATTCCTTTGGTCTAGAATGCTTTTCCCCTGCTTTTCACATGGCTGGCTCCTTCTTATCCTTAGGTGTCAGCTCAATGTCCCTTCCTCATACAGAATCTTCCTTGTCTATGCCATCTCTAGGCCCTTCTTACTCTCACGTCATCTTTACTTCCTTCAAGGCATTTAACCCTCAGCAATGATCTTGTGTGTTGTTAACTCTGTTTCTTTTTGCAACTTGAATGTTAAGTTCCATGAGGGCAGGAACTTAACTCTCTCATTCACTGCTATATCCCTGGCAAACAGCACAAAGTAGGCATGTTAACCACCTGCTGAGTGACTGGAGCTGGAACTATTATAGCTGTGCCCATAAGTACAAGATGCTGTTCCCCAGCAAAATTCACACCTAGTCTCTGGCTGCTAGGAAAGTTGAGGTCCTCAAAACCCACCCACCTGCCACCCTGAGCATAAGCAATCTGGACTTGCTGGGTCTCTAACATCATGCAGAAAGGCCCTGCTGCTCCCCTGGACCACTAGGAACACCCGATTCTACAGGATTTCTGTGACAGTTTTACAAGAGGTCTTGGGGGCCATACCAAATGCTTTGTGAAGTTAACCGTACCCTACAAGAGCGGTCTAAGAAGTATCCCAGATGATAGCCCTTGGACTCCAATGCAGATTGTATGCTTCCCATGGGTGCCATCCTGGAGGTACACCTAGGATTCCCTGGGAGAAGAGATAATCTACCTCTAAGCTAAGAATGATCCAAGGCCAGCGTGGCTACAATAAACATGACAACTCTTGGTACAGAGAGACCCAAGGCTCTGGACCTTCCCCTGGCATAAACACTCCAGTTAAAGTGATGAAGCTGGGCCAGGTTGAGGATAGTTAGGACCCCACACTGAAGTGGGTATGACACGTTACTCTACATGCCCACGGGTCAAACAGTGCATGCCACTGGGCCCTGCCCCCACCACCCCCACTCACCCGGTGGCCAGAGGCTTACCCAGGATGAATGGTCCAGCTCTCTTCGCATTATTTCCGGAAATCCCGCTTCCTAGAGCCTTTGCCCTGGCCGACGTTTCTCCAGCTCCTCTGTCTGATGCTCTCCGCTTCATTCTCAGCTCTAGACAAGACAGAAAAGAGCCCTTCTCCCTGAGCAAGTCAGCGAGTTTCCTTATGCTGACCCAGACTCCACGTCTCTGGTTCGGGGATGCATCACACAGCTGCTGGTGCTGTTCCCACTGCCACAGCCACCCCCCCCCCCCCTCGGAGAAGCACTGAAGGTTCCCGGTGACAAAGAACCATAGCTCCTTTACTTGGGATTAATTAGGGGCTCAAGGTGGGCAGACTTCAAGGCAGCATGTACCAGCTACAGAGGTGGGCAGCCATCTCACCTCAAAGGGACCAAACGCAGAGAGGAGGACACTGGGCTGTGTGCAGATGCCAACTGGGGTCCCCGAGACTGCCACAGACACAGAGGAGAGCTGGCCCGGAAGTGAATGTTCCCAAAGGTAGGCCTTCCCCCTATATACCTATAGCCAAGGGGCCTGAGATAATTTCTGGGTCCCACTCTACCCCCAGTGAGTGATCTGATCTCTGGGGTGTGGGCCCCGGGAAATGGCAATGATGAACATGAGGCCCATGGGATTCTTATGCCCAAGAAGTGTGTGGGTGACGTGCCCTGAGGCTCTCCTCTCCAACTCTCCTTGACTCTTGGGTCCTCTCAGGTTAAAGAACACCCCAAAGTTGTCAATGGAGGTATTAACTTGCTTTCTCTTCCCTTTCTCCCATTTTCAAAATTTTAATTATTTTTAAGAAATAAAAAAATATATATATACATATCTTGCATTTAGGAACCACTTGAAGGACACCATGGTGGTCATGAGCACTTTGATTTACCTGGTAATTCCTATTTCCTCCAGGGTTAAAACAAAAGCTGGACATGGGAACCAGATTCTAGAAGACATTAACCTCTAGACATAGATTTTTATTTAAGAAAAGAGTCACTCCTTCCAACTCTCTACAGTTAACACCTCAGGAACTCAGTGTCCTGCAGGTGGGTGGGGAAATACATGTACACAGATGACTTCCATACGGAGAGGGCAGAAGGTCCCAGTGATGCCCAGGGAGGCCGGCTGCCCAGTCCTGAGGAAAGGTCCTGGCCCAGTGTGGGGGAGGGGGCGCCGGGGAAACTTCCCAGAAGAGGTGACACTGGAGTGGGCCAGGCAAGGGACCTGGGTGAGCAAACGTACAGAGGTAAGAAATGGCACATAAATAGCCAACTCCAAGCAGTCTGTGTTGCTGGAGTGCACCATGTGAAACGGGGAAGGGTGGACAGAGGTGGCCCAGAGGAGGGGCAAGGGCCAGACCCAGGGGCCCTGATGGCCACATCAGGAGTGTAACCTTTATCCTTCCACAGAGGGCTAGGGACACTGAGCCCTAAACTTGTATAGTTTTTGTTTCTTCAGACAAAAGTAACTGATATGAAAATATAGATATGCAAAAATATGAAAATATTTTTCATACTGAAAAATATGATCTCACCACTATAACCATTCAAGACGACTTTCCTGTATGTTTGTATACGTATGTGCTTAGTTTCCATTATTACAAAAATTTGGACCACTCTGTGATACCATTTTGTAAGCTTCCTTTTCTCCCACCTAAAATATACTATAAAAAGGGTGAATTTTATGGTATGCAAAATATATCTCAATAAAGCCATAAACAAACAAACAAACAAACCACCACTAACATCCCTGTATGACAATATTCTTCTGTAGCATCACTGGAAATTATAGTCTTCTTGGTAAGACTATCCCATGATTTACTGAACCATACCCCCATTCGTGGATATTCAGATTCTTTTGATTCTTTATATTTTTATTAACAGTCATGCACATACATCTTGGTATACTTGTCTCTCTCCCCTGGGGTGACCTCTAAGGAGTGGAGCTGCAGGGTCCAACGGGATGACAGTTTTAAAGGTGTCTGACATATACAGCCAGGCTGCTCTCAGGGAGGCTGTGCCCATTTACATCTGTCAGAGGTGTGGGCGAGTGAGCCCCAGGGCCTGCTCCAGGGCCGTGTCCTTATTTTTAAAGACTGCCAAGTTGATGGGCAATAAAAAGTATATTATTGTTTAAATCATAATTCCTTAATTATTTGTGAGGTTGAACCTGTTTCACATGCTTACTGGCTGTATTATTATTATTATTATTTTTATGAATTTCCAGTTCATATTTTTCCCTTTTTTTACTACTTTGTGTTTATTGGTCTTATTGATTTTTAGAAACTCTTTTATATAAGGCTATAACTGACACTGGATGTAGGTTTTCTTAATTTTTTTTTCTTTTTTTTTTTAATTAGAAGCATGGTTACGGTAAGTGTTTATGTAATTAAGTTTCTCTTTTCTTTTAGTTTGCTTTTGCTGTTATTCCTGGAAGGTTGCCTGTACTCTGAGAACAGGTGCGTATGCACTGGTGAGCTTAAACCTTCATGGGCTACCATTCTGGCCTGTATTATAAACCAACCCCAGGAGACCAACTCCATGCGGTGAACTAGGAGAGATGGCTCCACGTGCCTCTAGTCATCAAGCCCCAATTTGTTTTCAGAGCTGTGCCCCTGAGGAGCAAGCAGATCCATGATTTTGTTCTGAGCATAACTGGGACCAGCTAACTCAGTGGGCCCTGACTGCCCCCAGGTGGAACGGAAGCCAGGGTTAGGCTCAGCTGTGACTTCTGCCAGAGAAGCTCCTGCTGGAAGCAGATTCAAAGTCATTCCACACACAATAGGGAAGAATAAAACTGTTTCTAGAAAAATCTTAAAAGCTGGGCCCCAATGTGTCTGGCTATGCATCCTTCTCAATCTAAATACCACTTCCTCAGAGATGTGGTTCTAGATATCCTCCCTACCAATGGGTCCCACGCTCTCACTCAATATCCTGTAATTTTCATTCAAAGCTCTTTCCATATTTTGTGATTGTGTTTATTTGTGTTTTTATCCTTAATGCCTTTCCCTTTCCACTAGACTAAAAATTCCACAAGAAAAAAACCCCAAAAACCAATGTGCCCTCAGTGCCTAGCCCAGCAGATGCTCTATGAATGTCTGGATGCCTGCCCACCAGCCGCTGATATACCAGGTCAGCTGGTTTCATGCCATCCTGGCCCTGTCCCCCTCTTTCCCTGGGCCACTCAACCTCCTCTCTTCCCAGTTCCCTGCAGAGCACTTGGGCGGCCTCATCGTATCTGGATGCTGCCTACGTGCACAGGCCTGGTCTAGACAACCGTGTGCTGCAAGCAGCTGCAGCACAGACAATGAGTGGGCTCAGCCTGACCCTACCCACCCCACTCAAGATTCAACTGAAGCAAATGGCATGGGAACTGCTCCAAAATGTAGGCAGACAGAAGGATGGGAGCAGACGGCAGGGAGAGGGAAAAGATGCTGCTGGTAGGGGGAGGGGTAGCAAGGCTGCCTTCCTTCCTGACTGTCCCTTCCTGCCACTCAGAGCTGGCGGAAGCAAAGGAAGCAGCACAAGGTGGTAGGCCCAGAAAAGCAGAGGCTGCTGCTGTCTCACTAGTGAGGTGAGTCAAGACCCCTGGGGACAGACCCTCCCTCCTGTTCCCTGCCACCCTGCTGACACACAGGGAGGATGTGTCCCCCTTCAGAGACACACCTGCAAAGGGTCCATAAAAACTCTCATGGGAGAGGCCACTTTGAGAGATCCTGGTTTCGCAGGGAGATCTACAAAGTTTATGCTCTTGCTACCCTGGTCTCCGGACTCAGGGCCAGGCCCCTCCACAGATACTGGCCTCAGGCTGGGGTGAAAGGCCCTGGCCCAGCCTGGCTAAGGGGCAGCCATTTGCTGGTGTTTCCAGGGCCCACGGCTCAGCTCCCCAGGAACTCAACAATCCTGGCTTAGAAGGATTTATTGTTTTTTTGTTGTTGTTTTTTTGAGAGAGAGAAACAGACAGAGAGAGAAGTTTCACTCCACAGGTGGGGCCGGGGCTGCTCAGGGCAGGAACTGGGTCAGGAGCCTCCCACATTGGCCCCAGCAAGAACTGAACTGGGGGCACACCCCAGCTCAGCACATGGGTCCGACTGGGCCGAGCCCGGGATTCGATCCTCGGGCTCCGGGACTGCAAAGCAAGCGCTTAACCCGCTGAGCCAAGCCAGCTTCCCCAGAAGGATTTAAATCTGAAGCTTTAAATCTATCAACTATTCTGTGTGCTAGTCCCCCAAGTCAGCACTGGTTCCCTTAGATGCAGACTCAACAGGAAGCTCAGTGAGGCAACAATGGGGGTGAGGGGTGAAGGCTTAGAGGGAGGCACTGAAACAGAACCCAGCCTGGAAGTCCTCCTCCTACAGGCTGCACTCCTTAGTCCTGAAAGCTGGGGGTCCACTTGTATGGCCCAGTCTAGGGAGCAAGTTATGGGCCTCAGCTCTGTGACAGCCACCATGGGCATGCACAGAGGGGAGGCCTGCCCTACCATGCCAATTTGGTGTTAAGGCCATGTCACCCCAAAGCTGCTGGCCCATGTGAGCCCAGCTCTCCCAGAAAGCAATGAAGACCAGTCATTAGTGACACATAAGGGTCTAAGGCTCATGATGCCAAGTCCAGGGACATGGGGTGGCAGGATACAGGATAGTTGGGCAGGGTAGAGCCAGGCAGGGTACCCTACGGCAGGACACAGTTCAAAACTGGCATACTACCGACCCCCAAAGGGCTGCAAAGAGAGATGGTACTGAGGCCTTCCCAGTTCAGTCTTTCCTCAGCTCCACCCAATTTCAAAGCAGGTGAAATCTGGCCAAGGCAAGGAGGGGCTTATAAGCATCTTCAGAAGTATCCATACAGGCCTCCACAGGTGCGCAGATGCATGGTTCCAGGCAGTGGACACTTGAAATGTACACAGAGCCAGAGTGAACCCTCCAAGCCCCACAAACATGAGGGGCAGCTGCAGGACCTGCCTGCATGTCCAGAAAGCTCTGCACACAACCTCACCCTAGGCTTCTTGTTCTGGATTCCTGGAGATGGGTGACCTTGCAAACCAGACCAGTGAAGGCAGAGTATAAGGGCAGTCCCTGCAAGGCGCAAACAGACCCCGGCCCGTGCAGCACTTGCTGTGTGCGCCTGTGCAACAATAGCAGCTGATATCCACGACTGGTCAGCAGCTTCTCTCTGTGCCCCTGCTAGGAGCCAAAGGATGGTGTCTACACTGCAGGATCAGGATGACTGAAGGGGTCAGTATGCAAGCTGTCCCTGTCAGCAACCCCCATCTCCACCCCCATGTGTTCTAGTTGTCAAAACAAACCAACACAAACAAACAAACAAACAAACAAACAAACAAACAAACAAACAGTAAGTCCCTGAGCTGTGCAGGCTTCTGAATTTCACCTCTGGCAGTACCTAATAAAGGCAGGGCCCTGTACTGCTGTGAGCACCTGCAAGTGAGCACAGAGCCCCGCCCATCCCTGGCCTCAGTCCTGTCTGCCCTGTGTATGGGGCTGTGTCCACACCTGCATCCCAGGAGGGAGGCGAAAGAGTCTCTGCCCACAGGACACTCAGGATGTAGAACCATGTGATCAGAGCAACATGTCGTGGTCTTTTTCCTGTTACAACAGAGAGAAACACTTGTCCAGCACTTGGGGGTGAAAGGCCTGGGGGCCCCAGCTGTCCTGTGGCCCCATCACCCTCAGGCTGAAGGGATCACCATCTTGACCTATATAACCCACACTGGCTGGGGACCTCTAAGTGAACCAAACCTGGATCAAAACCTGGCCCCATCACTTAGTAGTGATGAGATCTTAGACAAGTTACTTATTCTGTATCTGCAAAATGGTGCACGATATCTACCTCTCAAGGCTGCTCTAAGGATAGAGACAGGCCACATAACAGGTTCAGCAGACTACCCACTGGCACACCGCATGCATCTGATGGACTGTGCCACTGTTAGCTTAGGCACAGCAGTTTTGGGTTTCTCCTGCCTGAGGAAAAAGGGATAGTTAGGCACTAAGATAGGGTTCTGGAGAGCAGGAGGAGGTGATCAGATTAAAGCCTTAAGAGACCTTGGGGGAAAAAAAAAGAGACCTTGAACCTGCTCTCTGTTGGCCTGAGACTACACTGAAATTCACTGTGTGTAAATATACCTCAATTTTTTTTAAAAAAGCAAGTTGCAACCTTAACCAAATAGTATCACCAATAGCAGAACAAAGTGACATCACATTACCCCCGATTCGATGCACTTATGAAGACATCACACTTGCTACTTTTTTTTTCTTACCAAAAATGCATAAACTGTATCTGATCATGAGTCAAACCCAAATCAAGGGACAGTCAGCCAAATAGGTCTGTATGCTTCAAAAACATCAATGCCAGATACTTTCAAAAAGGCTTAGTGAGGAAAAGTTATAAAGAACAGGATCAGACAATTGGCAAAATCTGAATATGAACTGTATATTAGATAATAGCATTGTATTTCTTGAGTTTGAAAATTACGGTACATTGTGGAATAAAACAGCACGGAGGAGAATGTCCTTGTTCTTAGGTGATAGATGCTAAAATATTTGGGGTTGATGGATACAATGTCTGTCATTTACCCTCAGGTGCCTGGAGATGGGGGAGAAAATGCTACCTGCTCAAATAGCTACCCAGACCCAGGAGGAAACTGCTGTCCAGATTCACAGGTGCAAAGGGTTTTCTGGTAGGGGGTAGAGAGCCCACAGTGGCAGAACTTGGAATCTCATACCTGTTGGGCAGAGCCAGCCTGGCATGAACAGCAGTTCAGCCTTGACTGTCCCCTTCACTTTCCCACCCCACTGCTGAAGGAATGGGATAAAAAACGAGGCCTTTGTGTAATCCCCAGGTCAGCCAGCTGGTGGCGTTTTCTGCAGCACATCTTCAAGGGGTTTCTCTTGGTACCAGGTTCAAGATGGTGAGGCACTGCTCTCCCTGAGGCTGATCAGGAAGGATGCAGGGCGACTCCATCAGAAGACCCCACCTCTGCTACCTGTGTCACTGGGGCTGGACAATCGGATTCCAGCAGGCTGTACTTGCTCCTCAGCTCGGGGACCTGGGCCCCCTGCATGTGCCTCTGCCATGGGGGTCCTCCAATTCTCCCTGGTCTTCAGGGAGAAACAGAAACTCCTCAGAGAGCCCGGCCAGACCCAGGCTACCTCTCCAGACTCACTGCCCTGATATGCCCCCTCAGTCTAGCCATGCCAAATGACTCACAGGGCCCTTCCTGTGCCATAAGCACCCTTGCCCTGTCCTCCTAGTCCTCACTGATGTCACTTGCTGCAGCCAGTCCTCTCCTCCTCCAGCTCCCAGAACACCTGAGCCAACCTCTGTCCTCTCCTGCTGTGCTGTAACCACTGGTTTTTGTCTGACTCCCCTGACCACAGGCCATGGGCTCCCCTGAGGAAGCAAGCCCAATTCACCTCTGCTTCCCTACACCCCACCCAGTGCCTGGCAAATGGCTGAGTGAGAAAACAGAGAGTGCAGAACTGTGTTTTGTGCACCCAGAAGGCACCAAAGCCCATCCTGGGGCAGGGGACAGAGAGCCAGATCATCCAGCTAGAGGCCAGGGGCTGGAGTGGGACCCAGAAGAAAGTATGACGGTCGACCACCTCATGGCAGGAGATAGAACCTGGGATCAGAGACAGCGGGTCACAGCGGGAGGTAACTGGGCTGCAGGGGTGCTGGGAAGAGTTTGTCCAGGAAAAGCCCCAAGTCAGAAATGTGTGGATGCCTGAGGCAGGGCATTCTGGGCTAGCTGAGCGCCAGAGGTTGTGCTTAGACAGTGCTTGCTGCTAGAAGAATGAAACCCATTCACAGCATGCCTGCAGGCTGGGCCCACCCCCTCACAGGTGAAGGGATAGACCAGCCCCCTCTTTGCTGAGTCCAGCAAAAATACCTGCTTTCCTGCAGCAAGATGTGGGAGTGACTGCCTGGCCTGGCCCCTCACACCAGTGACAGGTCCTCCTGGACACTCTGGGTTTGTAGCATGAAGGTCCTTCTGCTGGTCACAAAAATTCTGACCACTCTTGCTTCTCCCAGAAAAGAGAACTTCTGGCCCAGCTATGTATTTAGCTGACTACACTGGACTGAAATGATGAGACTAGAGGTAAGCAGCATGAAATCTGAATACATGATCCAACTACGATGATCTAGGGATCTGTGCTTTATAGGCAGAATCCCCCAGACTAGAGGGCTGCCAGTTCCCTCGAAAACTCCCTGCACCCCATTCTAGTGGCGGATTTCGGACCCAGAAACCACTGGGAGGCCTACACCCTCACACTAACTAACTTTTGTGCCACACTTTTTAGCTTACACAAAGCACTTTTAAAACATACAATTGTAAGTGATCACCCCCCTCTCCCAGAACACAACATTTTCTAGGAAAAGAAATTGAGGCTCAGAAATACTGAGAGATCAGCCTTAAGTTACCTGCCTAGTTGTTGAAAGATTTCACCTATGTGAACACAGGTTTTCCAATTCTGAATCCTACATTCTTTCTACTTGACCACACTGCTTCCTCAGCTGCTCCTTCCCCACCCGATGTTGGCTGTGGTTCTAGGAGTGCCAATTACAGCAAGGACAGTCCCCTCTGGAGTTACCTGTAAGTAATCATTTTCCTGGAATCATGAGCTGCCAACCCAGAAGGCTGTACGCAAGCAAAGAGAGAGGGGCTCGGCTGTGCTTGTCCCTGGAGAAGGAGGCATTTCGGGGTACCCTGAGGAGGGTCTCTCTGGAGGGGTTTACTGAGACATCCTCTCACCAGTCAATAAAGCAGTGTCCCCCACCCCTGGTTGACCCAAATACCCTGGGGGCCACCCCCACTGCACCGCAACACTTTTGTGTAGGTGCTTGAACCAGTGCCACCAACTTCTCTACAGGCCTATTCTCTATCTACAAAGTCAACCCAAGGGACCAAGAAAAACTTGCAGACCATGGAACCTAACGTTTCAAACCATGGACCAGTTATTCAAATGCCAGTTCAGAAAGCAAGATGGAGTTTGGGGTCAGGTAGCCCGGGTTCAAATTTCAAACTCCTTCACTCACTTGCTTTGTGAACCTGAACTAGTCACCTACCCTCAGTTTCCTCATATATAAAAGTGGGATGACTGAAGGCTCAAACATGATGCTGTGGCTGGTGGCATCCCAAGGTCTTTGCTGGATGAAAGGGGAGTGTTCCCTGCTCCAAGCTGACTGAGGTAAGCTTCCTGGTGACAAGTCTCTCCAGGCGAATACTTTTTTAACTGTCATTAGATGGTCACCTAACTACTGCTTGCCAGGAACTATTCTTAGTGTTTTCTAGATTTTCTTAATTCTCACAACTTTATGAAGGAAAGACTTTCTCCTTTTATTCCTGACAAACCAAAGCCTAGAGCCCCTGGCCCAGCTCCCCGACTTGGAGGAGGCTGCCTGCAGCCTCTTCTCTTCTGCTTCCACTAGCTGGCTGAGGGCTTTTCCTCCGCGTTTAAATGACAGCCATCTCGGAAGCAGGAATGAACCTGCTCCCTGGCAGCCTGAAGGGTACAAGCAATCTCCCCAGGAAGCTCTCGGAAGCCATTTGCCCATTTGCTTTGGTCCTTGGGATGGATACTGGCGGGTGGGGAGGTGGATTACTAATCCCTGGTTTCAGCCAGGACTCCCTGATGACAAAGATTCATGCCTGTGCTGTCATCTTCACTGTTCCAAAACAGCATGATGATTTTGTTCCTTTTTAAAATGCAGGATATGTATAGCTCCAATTTGTCAAGAATACATAACATCATATTCTCTAAATGCTGTGCTTCACTGCCTCAGGGATAATAAGTGAGCTGCGGCTCCTCACCAGTGCTCTCTTGTTGCACATGGTGCACCCCACCCCCGAAGCCTGCTCTGCTCGCAGGCATGTGGGAGAGTACCTGCAGCAGCCAGAGAGGAAGTGACTCAGCCCAGTGGGAAGTGGGAGGGGCGGTCAGAGAGAGGGCCCCGTGCCCAGCCTGCTCTCCCGCAGCACATCCACACCAGACCCTCCTTCGCTGCCTTTACTCACAGGAAGGTCTACAGCCTGCTGGGTGCACCAGTCCTGGGCCAGCATTGCCCGACGACCCCAATGCTCACAGGGAAGCCCAGTGCCTGCAGCTCGGGGTCCATCTCTAGTCAACTTCAGGAGGCAAGATTACACACACAAGGAGATTATGTAATCAGCGATGTCCTTGTTCACCCAACTGCCCTGAGGAAGTCCCCACTGGGCTCCTCCGTGGCCTCAGTGAAGATGGTGAAAGGGCCGCTGGCCAGGAGGAGGTGTTTCACAGTGATTCTGGGAGAAAAGGCTCCACGCCTGTGTGCACAGAGGTGGACTTGCAGGCTCCTCTGGGGAAAAGATAAATGGCATAGGAAACCAGCCCTGCGACAGGTCAAAGGGCTTCACCAGCAGCCACCAGCAGCCACCCTGAGAGCCACCAGAACAGAATCCAGGGCAGCACCACCAGCCCTGCCATCAGCTCACCCCTCCCAAGGGCCTCCGGAAGCAGCTGATGTGACAACAAATATTCCGTCACTGTGTGTGGGTGTCAGAGGAGGAAGGGACAGAGTCACTAGCTCTTTCTCAGGCTGTACTGCCCTGGTGTCTCCCACCCAGAGAAGCAGGGCTGGGGAGACATTCCTGGTGGCCCCTTGGGTCAGGGGGGGCCTGCTACCGTGCAGTGATAGTAGACCGAGTCACTGACAGCCCTCCCCTTCATGCCAGCCTCCCTGCAACTAGGAGGACCCTGACATGAGCTCATGATAATTAAAGGGGTCCCTCAGCTGAAACCATCAGTTCCTGCTTTGTGTAGTGACAGCCCAGGAGCAAGGCCTGCCGTAGGGTCCCATGTGGACTTCAGGTTTCTGCCACTCACAATGACCCAAATCAGGCAAGAAAGCATCAAGCGACTACATGAGGGCTGGCTGAGTTGGAGAGCCACCTTTGTGTCCATTGTGTGACCTAGACACACGCTTCTCTGCTCCTCAGTTTCCCACCAAGAGGAGAAGGGCAGAGCTGCCCTCCCTGCACAGGGTTCCCAGAGTACGGGTGGACTATCGACAAATGCTGTTTCCTTTTATCCCAGATTTCCAGAGTGACAGGAGGGAAAGCCCAGGCCAGGCCCAGGGGCATGTGATTCTCTCCATTCATACTGTTTTTAGCAGCAAAAAGCACTGGAATCATCCTGTAAGAAAAGCAACTTGGACTTGGGCCAGTGAACTGCCTTTCCTTAACTGCCTCTATCAAAAATTGAATTGAATTACACTTCACAACTTTCACAATGAACAATACAGTTCACCTTCTGCAGTTTTACTAATGCTGCTGGCTGTGGTTGCTAAGAGGGCCAACATTACAGAGGCAGATGGCAGGCCTGGCCATCAGAGTGTCCCTCAGTGGGCTGTTCAGAAGGGTGGGCCCACACGAGGGCCTCACCTGCTTCTGAGGCTGAGAGGCCAACTATGGCTCATCCCAAAGGCCACAAGCCACCATGGACACTGTGCATGCTCTGGCCAGAGCACACTCATGGCGTGTCTGCTGGCTGTTGTCTCTTGAGAGGGTGAGCTCCTCGGGGCAGGCCAGGGGCCTTGTCCACCTCAGAAGTGCTGCACAGGTCCAACAGATGTGCAGAAGATGGTACAGCAATGCATGTGTGAGTCTAAGTGCCCTGACTGTGTGGGCCTGTGTGCAGACGCAAGGCTGCATCAGGGGAGTGGGGGCTGGAAGGGACAAAACCACCACTTCTGGTACACTTAAGCTTTCCCAGGCAACTTGCAGACATTCCTATAAGGAACTTCCTGCTCGCCACCTGGTATCCATAAGGGCTGGGAGGGCCACCAAGCCATTCGTAAACTGACGCTGCTCATGACGCTGCTTTTGGGACTTTCACACACCTGCGAGCAAAGAGCTCACCTGGACCTCTCACTGGAGCTGACCCCTGGTCCTGATTGCAGGTCAGGCACCAGGCTGAACCTGCTATAGACAATAACACCTCGTGCCTAATCCTCACTATTGCCTTAGCAGCAAGGAGCGTTATGTCCATTTTATAGATGAGAGAACAGGTGGGAGACAGGAAGTGACTTGTTCAAGGTCACTCAGCTAGCAAGTGGCAGAACTGGGTTCTGAGCCTAGGCCCTTAACTGCTGGATGACATGGATGAAAGTCTTCTAACCCACTACTCATAGGGCAGAGGAGGAGGGGCTTGTCTCCAGGCCATGGCTGTTTCCATTTTTCTGCAAAGAAGGGACTGCTTCCGCTTTGTCAAGGTCCCTTCTAGCTCTATGGCTCTATGGGTCCAAGATTCTATGTGGGCTGGGTTCCCTGGGGCCACAGCGGCCAGAGCCTGGCCAGACTAGAGGAGTAGGATGGCATGGACTCCAGGGCCACACTGTGCACTAGAAATCTGGGTCTGTCCTTGCTGGCTGTGTAACAGTGGACAGGTTACTGAACTCTTCTGAGCCTGGGGGCTCTCTGTAAAACAGACAACGTTTTCTTCCTTAGATGTGAGATTCAATATGTACTTAAGAGTAGTTAGCCAAGGACCAGGCCGGGTCATGGGGATCCTTCATTTGTGGCTGGATCATCCCTGTTCCCTCAGGACAGACCATCCTGGGAGTGGAGTCAGAAGAGAGCAGACCCCTTGGAACTCACCCCAAACACAGTAATGCCAGAAGCTCCATACCCTCTGCAAAGACAAGCAGGACTGGTTCCTTAGAGCTGGCAGATGCCAGCAGTGAGGTTCCAAAAGCCCCACGGAACTTTGGGCTATGCCAATGCCAAGCTCTCCCAATGGGATGAATGGAGCCTCTCCCTAGAAGCACCCATTGTTCCCTTATCACACTCTGAACCAGCTCTGCCCTAAACTCAAAAGATAAATGACAAGCACACTGGTCCTGCTCTTGTCAATTCCCACCACAATGTCCAGGCTGGTCCCTTGGGTCACAGCCTCCCTAAAGGCTAAAGATCCTCTGTCTCTTTTGCCAAGTAGGTGGCAGTCTATAAATACATTTAGAGGTAATAGCTTCAATCTGAATGACAAGAGTCCTTAGTTTTGCTACCTCTGTGCTTCCAACTTCCCAGCATAGCAGTATGCAGGCCTGATGATTTCTCTGAATTCAGAACCTAGGGTCACTAATTGGGACACACATAGAAGAAACTAAATACTTTTTTCTCGTATTTTTAAAATACAGTTTTTTTCTCTCAGCAGTCCCACTTCCATATTAAAGCAATTCTTTGAAATCATCAGGCTGGTATACTGCTATACCGGGGAATCTAAACTCACACCCAAGGTGAGTACCATTAGCCAAAGGAGGATAACCACCCCTCAGGAAGGGGGACCTCAGCCCAAAAAAGATTACTCTTGCTTGCTGGGGGAAATCAGGCTGCTTCAGTTTATTAAAAGGAGGCTTAGAGATTCTTTAAATAATAATAATAATAATAATAATAATAATAATAATAATAATAATAAATGTATTCTTTGAAGCAGCAACTCCTCTTCTAGAATTTCTCCTGCAGATACCTAAGGTCGGCGAGATCCCATGTATACAGATATTCACCTCAGCTTTGTTTGGAGAGCAAAAGATGGAAAATAACCTAGGCACATTAGTAGAGAACTTGACTAAATTACACATGTGATGACGACACAATGTAGCCCCAAATGACCCAGATGCCCATGTGCCAACGTGGAACCATCTCTAAACAGTAAGTGAATCAAAGGGAGCAATGGCAACCTTTCCCTTCTTGGGGATCTTGATTACACATGGATATGCAGGGCTGCTGTGAGCCAGGCCACCTTCAAAGCCACAGTCTCACCTGGGCAGGTGGAGGAGGAAGAAATGCTCTAGTTTCAGGCCACTTTCTCTTCTACCTTCCTTATACCACAAACGCAAGAACAAATCCTGGGGAGAGCTCCCCAATTCTAAAGGGCCTGGATGAAGCCCTGCCCACCAGCACCCTGTTCACAGCCTAATCCCATTCAGGTCTAGTCGGCACTCCCCTTGAGCTCAGGGTGATAAGGGCCCTTCCCCTGGTGGTTCTGAGTGAGCCCTCAGTGGCCACTGGCCGACACCTCTTCTTCCTGAGAGGAGGGACTGTCTGCTGGCCCAGCCTCTGAAGCAAATCCAATCTCAAGGTCTCTTCTAGGTAAGCTCTCCAGGGAGAGCTGGGAAAGCCATTCTCCCCTGAGGGTAGCTGCTGCCCAGGACCCCACTGGTTGCTTACTGAATCAGGGTGAATTACACCAGACTGAAGGGTTGCTCTTTAGGGCCCTGTGAAGGCTGCAGAAATTATGGGTTTTTTTCAGACTCAGCTACTTGAGTTTCTGGAACACTGAAGTTCACCTTCCTGGGCAAATCTGGACAGAGGAAAGGTGAAGGAAGGGAAGCAGCCCTTCTACACGCTGACTCAGGCAAAATCAGAGGAAAACCTGGCCCAGAGCCAGACAGGCAGCCACAGACTTCACAAGCGATCCTATCCTGTGAGGGTGCACTCAGGCTTACTGAATGGAGCTGGCAGATTTCACTGGCCATTGTCTTCCCCCAAGCCATCTATCGCTGCACTATCATTCATTCTGTGACCTAAACCAGGAACTTCGGGGTCACCTGCCACTGTTGCTTCTCTAACCTTAATCATCACTGTCAAATACTCCCAGATTCCAGCTGATTTCCCCAAAAACAGCCCTGACCTCTACCCTTTGTATCAATTCAACTGTCTCTGCCCTGATCCAGGTCCCTGTGAACCCTTGCTTTGATTATTGTCATCAGCCTCCTATGAGGCGGCTCCAGACTCATTCTCTCCCCGGCCCATCCTCCACCCACAGCCAGAGTGCTCTTGGAAAGATGCAGGTCTAATGTTTCCTCCACTGAAAACAAAGCACCCCATCACCAACAGAATGCTTAGTGCAAGCATTTTAGCCCTAGCGCCTGCCTCTCCAGTGTGCCCTACAGCCAGTCAGGCCCCTTTCACACCCTGTGTTAGACCCTCTTATGCTTCCCAAAGCGCACACTCCCCAGATGCACGCATGCCTGTGCCACCCTGCTCCTCTCCCTGTCGTGCTTCATGAGCCCTCAGAAAACTCTACTCACTCTTCAAGATCCTCTTTAAGCTCTAAGGACTCTCCCAAGTTCTCCCTGATCGCCTCCTCATCCCCCGGGGGACTCACTCCTTCCTCTGGGTTTTCACTACCTGCTGTACAGACTTTTGTGAGACTTGCCAAGCTCTATGCCAGTGTTGACTGATTAGGAGCTTGGCCTGGGCCCTGCTGCCTACCTCTCTGTTCTCCTTCTGCCTACCTCTCTGTTCTCCTTCTGCCCCCAGTACCCAGCACCTCCCCAGATAAACACAGGAGCTCAAATGTATGGAACTTGAGTTCTGGATTTTGAGCCACTATGCACATCAATGCATGAGATGCTTCCTGATGATACTAATTCAGACACCAGACTAAGGTCACTAATAGGGACACACAGGGAGTACCGTAAGCTAAATACTTTTTCTCGTACTTTAAAATACAAATTATCCCCTTAACAGTCCTCCTTCTAGTTAAAAAATGCTTCTTTTAAAGAGCCGAGCTGAATCATCCAAATGGCTTCCATACAGACTGGGTAAACTCCCCACAGATTTCCTTTTCAGAAGGAATACAATAAAATTCTGTGATCTTGTGACCCTTCAGGACACTTCTGACAGCTCAATGGGACACAGTTCTAGTTGCCACCAATTGAGGCAACTAATTTTTGGAAGTTCTTTTTTTGCAGCCTATAATAACAGCTAACATTTCCAAGCATTTCTTACTTGGTGTGTGCTAAATGCTCAACCTGCCACATCTTACTTAATCCTCACAACTGCCTTCCTAGGGAGGGGCTCTGTCTCCATCTCACAGAGGCATGGAGAGAAAAAGTAACCCCTCGTGACCAGCAGGGCTGGGATTAGAACCCAGATCGGTCTGACTGCAGAGTCAAGTGTGCTCTTTACCACTACAATCTGCTGTCTTTCCAGGTCAAATTAAAGGTACAAGGGAGCAAGTGCAGCCCCCCTACAACTGGCCTTCTGAGAGGGCAGCCTTACCTCCCTGCTGCTCAAGCAATCTGCAAGCTCAGCAAGAGGGCCACCTGCACCAGGTACTTACTTTTGTGCTAGGCAGAGAAGTCCAGGGCAATGTAGGGAGCTTGTCACTTGCCACCAGTTGCAAAAAAGTGCTTTCTCAACAAAGACCCAACATGCAGTACCAACTCTCCCCTCTCAGAGGCCTGCAGTGGCCTCCGAAGAGGTTTTCCAGCCCTTTAGTCTCTCCTCTCTTCCTTCCCTCCTCTGTTGGGACTCAAGGGAGAAAGTTCCAAAACTAGATCCAATCATGATACTCCTCTGCTTAAAACCTTTTCAATACCGGCTCCCCACGGCCATTGGCGCAAAGTCCAGAATTGTTAATGTGGTGTCCCCTCGTCAAACTATACTGTCTTACCTTGCACTATGTTGACTTTCATACCACCAGTGAACAATCTAGGATTTTTGGAATGAACTACGAGTTTGTCTCTCAGTAGAACACCTCGCCCCTTCATTCCCACCTGGCTAAATCTTCCCATCCTTGGATTAAGCTCCAGCAGCACAGGTTCAGTCAAGCCTTCCCAGGACCCTCCCACTACCCAGGCTGAGTTAGCAGCTTCCTTTCTGTTGGGTTCCCACAGCCTCTGTTCCTGCTGCTACTAGCTTTTTAGACTATATTTCAACTATTTGTTTACAGGTCAGCTTCCCTTAACCAGGTCATGAGCTTCTTGACACAAGAATAATAGTTAATATTTATTGAATGCTTCTTGTGGGGCAGACATGGTTCTATGTGTTTTATATAGGTTAATTTTTTAAAATCTTCACAACCCTGGTTTAGAGATGAGAACACTGAGAGGCATACAGAGAGGTTAACCAATTGCCCAAGGTCACACAGCTAGAAAGCTGTGAGCCAGAATTTGAACTCAGGAAGGCTGGCTCCAAAGCCTAGTCATAACCACTATAATACAGGGCACTTGCCTCTCCGGGCAAGGACATTGTTGTCATGCAGAAAATGAATGAAATGAATGAGGGCTATCTCCAGACTGTCTCAATCCAACCAGCAAACAAATGGCACAGCAGGGCCATTACAGCGCTGGAGCAGCTCACAAACACCGTTTACAAACAAGGATTCTTTTGGCTTTTACAATGACATATTCTGCTCTTCCTTATCTCATGAAAACTAAGAGGGAAATGCGCCCAGCCCAGAGTGACTACCCTCTTCTCTACTGCTCTCAAAACCAAGCAAAGCCAACCGGTTTCCTTCCCTGACTTAAAAAGAGCAAAGTCTATCCTGCCACAGAAGGAGGCTGTCATCTCTTCCTTCCGCCAACAAACCGGCATCAAATCTAGGGAGTGGGGGTGGGCAGAGAACGTGGAGCCGGGAATCCCAACGCCCCTACCTGCTGCAAGGAAGGTGGGGCCAAGTGGCATGGGAATGGGCGGGCCTGACCCGGCATGGCAGGTGAAACAGTGACCACAGCAACAGGCTCTCTCCTTGGAACAGGCCGACCGAACGTAGCACTAGCAAGTAGGTAGTCTGACCCGCACCTGAACGTCGCCCGGGAGGCGAAATCCCCCAGAAGCGATGCCCGTGCCAACGGGTGAGGGCTCCTGGAGGAAACGCTGGCTGGCCTGGGGATTCGTTCTAACTTTCAAGTCACTATCGGGATCAGGAGGGAAGCATGGAGACAGAGGGTGTCTCTTGAGAAAAGCCTGGCAGGTTCAAACGCCAATGCCTTCACTTATTGGTCGAGTGACTGGGCAAGGCTGCCAGTGTTCACCTCCCAGGGATTCAGCGACACGGAGACTCCCCGCGGCCCCGGCTCGCAGCAGTCCCCGCCCCAGCCGCCGGGGAACTGCAGACCCCAAAAGAGGGGGCATTCGCTGTTGCCATTTCTGTTGCAGCCGGACGGCCTCGGGCTGTCACCCGGTCCCACAGCCACGGCTGCTGAGGCCCGCCCAGCCAACCCGCACCCCCCTCCCGGCTCCCCGTTCCCGGACCCCCCGCCCTCACCTTCCCCCGGTGCTCAGCGCTGATCGCCCATAGTCCGTAGCCCGGAGCCGGGACTGCTCGGCGCTCCGTCCCGGGGGGCCGGGGCCGGGCCGGAGGCGTGGGAGCCGCTCACCGCCGCCTCCCAGCGCAAACACCCGAGCCGCCACCGCCGCCGCCGCCGCCGCCGCCTCCCTCCATGGCTGCGGCGCCGCCACCTGACAACGGAAGTGACGCACCGCCCCCTCCCGATCCAAGCCCGGCCCCGCCCCCTCCCTGGCTCCGCCCCTCGCCCGAGTCCGCAGCCCCACAGGGTTGGGATTGGGCACCATCTTAACGATGGGCGGAAGCCTTCAGGCTGGAGGCCAGATTCCGACCGTGAATTGGCTTAGGGTGGAGTTTGGACCGAGACCTGTGAAGTGATTGGAGGCTGAGAACGTAAAGGGGCGGCACTTACTGCTTATCTATGTGTGCGGAGAGGCTGGGTCCGAGTCCCCACCCCCGCCCTGACTCCACGGCACCTCGCGTACCCTACGCTCGTACTACTGGGTTTGGAGGTCTCCAGCAGTTTGAAGATCGGCCAGTTAAGTGTACTTATCAGAAAAATGGCTCGTTCTTGATCCCCATTTCTCGGTTTCTGGAGTTCTGTGCGGAGAGCGCTGTAATTAGACTCAGTGACAGGAATTCCTGTCGCAGCCTCACATATCCCTCCGTGTCCCTCGCTTTTGTGGAAGCCCCGCTTCAACCTGAGGATCCCAGGAGTCGTGACCAGGGAGGTTTACAGTGAAGAGTGCCTGTTAACGATTCCAGCCACTTAACCTCAGCCCCTCCTGTAGCAGAGCAGTTTCGGTGCCTTTCTCCTCCTCCTCCTCCAGCAACCACGCCCTCCATGAATCAGCTTCTTGCACCAGCAGATGAGCCCTTTAAAGGGATTGCATCCGGCTGGTGACTCACTGGGGCCCTCTGAGAGCCTTGCTTCCCTCCCCTGGCACGCAGAAGCCACTAGAAGGGATCAGAGGAGGCAGCAGCAGCGACAATGGCTCCACTCCTTTGTGTCAAGGGTGTGAGCTGGGGGTGTGGGGGGGGGCTTGCTGCGTATGACTGCCTGACTCCAGGTGTCTTTCTAACTGTCCCCTGGGTCACCCTGCATCCTTGTGTGGACACGTGTGTCCATGCCTGTGTGCACTGCTGGGTTTTCCTAGGGCACGTGGCCAGGCACTTAAGTGTATGCGTATTTGTCATCTCCACACGGGCAGTGCCAGGATGTGAGAGTTGGTGTGAAAGCCTGGATGCCTCCTGTGTCCATCTCGTTTTTCTCTGAATGCCTGGTGTCCACTGAGCTGATAGGGCTGAGTAACAATAGTAACTCAAACAGCTCCCACTGTTGGGTAACACACTGTGTTAAGGACTTTAGAAACATCAGGTTAGGAGTCTTTTTACAGATAAAGCTAGAACTCTGAGAGGGGAATTTATCCAAAGACACACAGCTTATAAAGGCTGGGCTGTGATCTGAACCAACGCAGGCAGTCCAAAATGGTTAGATTTGAATCCTTACTGTGCTCCTTACAAGCTGAGTGACTAGTGTGAATTCCTTAATCTTTGTTTTCTGGCTGTCAAAACAGGGACAACACTTCGTGGGATCACTGTGAGGATTCAGTGAGTGTGGAAACAGCTTCTCACAGGACCTGGTGGGTAAGAGTGCTCATACTCACCTGTTACAGAGCTTTGATGAAGTCGATGACAGAAAGTCAGGCACAAATAAGCCAGCCCCCTGCCCGCAACCTCTCCTCTCTGACAAAGGGAAAAACCTAGGGATTCTGGAAGCCCTGACTCTGACAGGAATGAGTTTTGGGTTTTCCACAGTTCTAATTATCAGCTAGATGAATCACTAGGAGCTGACACCACCATCCCCGCCCCCAGGAGACTCTCAGCTGATTCAAAATACAGGATTTTAACAAAGAGGAGGAGGAAGAGAAAGAGGGCAAAATAGGTAATGAATGGAAACTAAAGGTGCCAGCCAGAGGAAATGAAAAACTGTCATCAGGACACTAACATGAGACTGCTGCAACACACACACACACACACAGTGACACACTTCCCTGCTGGGTCTCCAACTCTGGGCATACTGGCAGACGGTGCTGCCCTAACAAAGTGACAAATGACGCCTGTCACAACAGCATGAGATGGCTGCTTGACAAGGTCTAGGCAGGTCTGCTCATCACAGGAGAATAGGAGACCTTCAACTCTGAAGAGCTTTTTCAGGCTTTTGAAACCTAGCAAATCCTTCTGACTGGCTGGCTGACTTCTGGCTTCTCTTTGTGGCCAACCCCTATGGCCCTTGTACAGTAAGTTTTGAGTGCCAGGCCCACACCTGGTGTCTGGGTACCACCATTGAGAGGAGCAGGGCACCGCTCATCTTACTCTGTCGTCATGTGTTGTCAGGAGTGCTGGGAAGCAGAATAGTATAGTGTAGTGTCATAGAGTTTGCGTCATACAGACCTGAGTTCATATCCCCACTGGCTCTTCGAGCATGAGCAGGTCACTGAACCTCTCTGGGTCTGTTTGCTCATCTGTAAAATGGGGCTATTAATATACCTCCGGGCTTTAATGATGAAATGAGATGATTTTTTCATTCCACGATTTTTTCATTGTGGAGTGCAGAGCCCTGGGCTAGATGCTAAAGATCCAGTGGGACCAAACAGACTACAGCTCTGCTCCTGGAGCCCCTAGGGCCCTGGCACAGGGCCTGGCACACAGTGAGAGTCAATAAGCAGTAGCTACTTCTGATGACCATCTTGGTGTTCTGCCTTGATCTTAATCATGGGACCTGAGGAAAGCCCCTTCCCCTTCCCCCTGACGAAACAGCCTGTTTCCTCAACTGTAAAATGACACACTTAGACTGGATCAGTGGTTCCCACCCTTCCCGTCATCTAAGCTTCTCTTAGTATTTTCCCTCCACAGAAGCCTCACATCCCAGCAAGATTTTGTCTCGCGTACAACCTGCATCAGGTCATTTCTCCCTTATTGACTACAGCATTGTGTCACAGGCATTATAGCTTGTGGACAGGAGGAGCAAAGCAGTGTGACCACTGGTATAATTCCAGCCCAAAGCAGGGACCAAGCCTGCTTGGTTGCCCTTCATATACTATGTGCTATTTTGCTGGGTCCTTCTGGAACATGGATAAGAACTCAAGGAACCCCTGCTGCCCTCAGGGATCCTTCAGGCTGGGATGCCAGGCTGAAACTCACTGAACTGGATGTTCTCCTTCAAGTCCCATCCAGTTGAAAGCTGGAGATGCTGTGTCACTTGTATGACCCCCAGGGAGAGCTGAATTTAAGCTTGCATGCCCACCCAGCTACCCTCAGAGCCTTGGTAGTCTCCTCCCACAAATGAGACAGAGAGATAGAGTTAGAGAGAGAGAGACACACACACAGAGGGACAGCACTGTACTCCTCTCTAGGAACAGGAAGAGAGGGCGGGGCTATGCCATATCCCCTGAGCACTCAGAATTCCTGAGGGCTCAGTCACCAACTAGGACCCCCACACTGGTGTGTGTGTGGGCTTGAGTAAAGGCCACCATGTGAGTAGCACAAAACCCAAACTCCAGTGGGGTGATGGCATTTGAAATATGTTTTTTTTAAATCTCTTCCTTGATGTCCCTGGGCCTTTCCTTTATTCAGATAGGTAGGTTACTCTGCATTCCTTACATCAGGAAACAAATAACGCAACAGAATGGAGAGTTCATTTTTAGCTTCTGAATTCCACAGGCCTACCCTTCAGAGAGGAATGGAAAGAATTTCTGAGCTGATATAAATTTAGAAAACTGTGTAACATGGGGATCTGGGAGACTGACTTGGCGGGTGGTCCCTGAGAATAGAGAAGCTTCCTCTCAGCTGGGTCTCAGAGAGTGGAAAGCAGGAAGAGTTGTGCTCTTTATCCTGGGGGCGCACCAAGAAGTAGCAAAACCCTCTGAAGAAATAGCTGTGTGTTGCATTTGGGCAAACAGGGCCTAACTCACCCAAGACCCTAGGAAATTTAGACCTGACTGGCCTGGGAAAAATAGAACAAAAACTGGAACGCTGAGAGGGGTATGAGTTACACTTGAAGGGAAGGTCAAGAGGTCTTTTGGTCACCTGAGTGGGCTGACGACAAAAGGCCAGAATAAAACGAGGCTATCTCAGTGGATGCTAGTGTGACCACCAGCTCAGACTACCATGTCAATGCTTTGGCATCTTGAAAGGAAGCGCCCTAGAATTCAACCAATTCCAAGGAAATTGACTGCAAATAAGTTTCTGACACTCTGGCTGAGTGAGGCAAAACATGAATTCACTTGAGTCAGAAAAAAGTCAAGTTATGTTTCTTACACACCAGTAATTGGAACCAGCTACACTCCTGACCCACAAGGTCTTTTTATAGCATTTGCCCCACCCCTCTCTCCTGCCTCAATAGACACAGTGGTACTCTTGTTATTGCCCCCAAACTCCAAGCTTTCCCACCTCAGGACCTTTGCACTAGCAGTCTCCTCTGCCATCCTTTGACTCCTTAAATGGCAGGCTCATTCTCAGTTTAAATTTAATTCAGACCACACTTTCCAAAATAAAACCACTTCTCTATTCTCTCCAAGTGCCCTATTTATTGCCTTGGTAACATCTACAGCTATTTTTAGCTATTTTGTTTATTGTTAGTCTCCCTCTAGAATGTCAGCTCCCTGAAGGTAGGACCCTTGTCCATCTTGATGTTCCTTCAGTAGCTAGCACCATGACTAAAATTATTTGTGAATTGACTAATGGTAGCAGTTTGGGAATTTCTGGCTTGCAAAAAGACTGGTGAGCACTGAGCTCCCTCAGCCCTTACCTGGGACCCTGACAGCCTTTCCCAGCAAGCCAGGACCAGATGCCAAAAGACCCATAACCCTGGGGCTCAACACAAATTCTTAAAACATGGTGAGATTTGTTTTGTTACTTTTTCTTTAATCAGCTATTGTTCGTGTTAGTGTATTTTATGTGTGGCCTAAGACAATTTTTCTTCCAAAGTGGCCCAGGAAGCCAAAAGGTTGGACATAGCTGATTTAAAAGCCTCAGAGCTAGACCTCTCCTCCATTCCTAGGGCAGACTCTCAGCATAAGCCCTCTTGAAGTGAGAAACATTTACAGACATGTGGGAAATGTGCGCAAGAGAGGCCACCGTGGGGACTCCTGCCAGGTCATCATCATGGATGGAGTGGCTACCTCCTCACTTGCTGAGTACGTTGACATTTACAGCGAGGATCTCCCTCTGTGGCTGCCCTCTGCTTGCTTTTACCAACAGTCGCCTTGTGGTTTTGCACCCCTTAACTTTGGCTGTCAGAGGGGCCTGGAAACTCAGAGAAGTCGTTTTCTTGCTGCTGGGAGCCACTGTTCTCTTTTGAAGGCAAAGGGCAGAGTCTAAACAGCGTCTGGAACCTCTAGGCCTCAGTGAAATAAATATAGTATCAGAAGCTTCAAGGTGGCTGGGTACCTGGTTCTTTAAGTGGCAGATTCTTTCTCAGTTTAAATTTAAATTGATAATGCAGAGTCTTGGGTCAATTCTAGGGAAAGGGAGCCAGGAAAGTGGCTTTTCTAGATGCATCCCAGTTGGTTCTGATGAGGGGGTCCAAGGACAACACAGTGACAAAGACTAAGCTGGAACATGAATGCAATGACCTTGGGCTGCCAGTGCCCAAATGAACACTTCTCTCAAATCTCCCTCAAGAAATGACAGCATCTCAAGGGGAAGGGCCCTGCCTCATTCACAACTCTGGAGCAGCCGTTCTCTACCTGGATTTCATTTTTGTGGGGCTTGATCACCTCTTCCACTAGATTATAAGCTCCTCTCCAGAAGGGAGCAAAAAAAAAATGGTTTCAAAATTTATTTTTATTGTTTTTGACAGAGACAGACAGAGAGAAGGGGAGGGCCCAGAGCAGTCTTCATAGTTATATCATCAGTTTTCCACATGGTTTCGTTCCACACAGGTGGGCAGGGCTGTGCAGGGCAGGAACTGGGCTGGGGTCCTCCCACATGGGAGGCACGCCTCTTCCAGCCAGAGGCCGAACAGTGGTGGGGGTGGTTGGGTTTCAGGGGGGCATTGAGAACTGAACTGGGGGCCTTTCTCATGGGAAGCACGCCCCAGTTCAGCATATGGGTCCGCAAGGGCTAGGGCCGGGATTGGATCCTTGGTCCCCAGGGCTGCAAAACGAGCACTTAAACTGTTGAACCATCCAAGCTTCTCCCAGAAGGGAGCAAATTTTATTGTCAGTGTGTGCCCAGAAGGCCTGGCAAGGCAGCTCTCTGTGGATGTTTGTTTGATGAAGACAAACCCTCTAGTCCACAGAACAGAGCTGCTTTTACTGAGATGGTGGTTTGCCTATGGCAGGGCTGGTATGGCTGCAAGGCAGCAACAACAAAGACTTGGGTTCTAATCCACAGAATCCCTTCTTCCTGGACTCAATGATTTGCAGAATTGGAGCCTGATTTCTTGCTGTTGGAAGTGTTCCCACACCTGAGGGAAGGGCCCAGGATTACTCTGACCTCTCTACCTCAGGAAATAGCAATGAGACTAACAACCTCCTCAACAGGGAATCTAAACAGAAAAGCCACTTTCCACCTGACAAGACTGACTCTCCTACTATACTCTGCAAACTTGGCTGCATATCAGTATCACGTGGGTAACTGACAAAAACCCAATGCCCAGGCCATACCCCATTCCAGTTAAATCTGGAGAGATGAGGGTGGGATAGGCGGTTCCAATGAGTAGTCAAGTTTGACACTGAGGACACAGCGAGCTTGCAGTCATCAGGAAAAGAACGAGGCACGGATTTGTTTGTCTCCAAGGTTAGTTTTATGAGAAAACAAATACAATTGCAAGAGAAATGGGGTTGTCTAGGGGTGGCTGAGGCCCAGAACATTTAATAATCCTCACTGGGTGAGGGGTGAAAACTATTTGACAGATTCTCTAAATCAGTAAATCAGAAATTCAGATGCAAATCATCAAAAGGCAGGATTGTCACTTATCCCAAGGCCACAGGTACATAGGATTCTGGACCCCAGGGTGAGTCTAGGAGGTAGAACTCTGTGAAAGGCAGCTGTGACAGGTGCTGTCTGTCAGACACCAGTTTCGGGGCTGGCCCTGCTCCTGTCCCAGGTTGTGGACAGGGAGGGATGGCAGGCAGTTGGCTCAGTAGAACTCTGGAGAGACCTGAGTGAGGACCGGGGCTTGCTGAAGGGACAGGCTCATTTATGCTTTTTGGTGAGAAATTCCTGCCGGCCTTGGCCCTTGCTGCCAAAGTTGCGCACCTGATGGATGATCTGCAGCTGCTGCTCAATGGTCTTGGTGATGTTCACGTCATCCGGGATGTGGACATAACGGACGTTACGGCCGGTTACAAACAGGTCATCCAGTTTGGCCTGATTCCCCCAACGGTCTGTGTAGGTGACGTTGGCCAGGCGGATGTTCATGAAAGCGTCGACGTTGTCTATGCGTCCGTGGGCCACGCTCTCATCCCGCAGGTCCACAGTGGTTACCTGGCCCTGCAGGCCCTGTAGCAGGATGATCAGGCTATTCTCGGAGATGGTCCGCTCCTTCACTGAGTGGCTCACCGCCATTTTTCCACACTGCTGGCTGCCTGTGGGAGGAGCACACAGATGGGAGCTGCAGCAGGCTAGGGGTGCAACTGCCAACTCAGCTCCACCGGGTTCTAGCAGAAAACCCAACCCCAGCACAGACTTCCCCAAGTCTGGCCACCTCCCCAGTTTTAGTCTGTGGAGCACCCTTAGGAGCCAGGCACAACATGCACACATCTCATAAAATCCTTACACAACCTAGTAAGCTAAGGCTTCCTTATACTTATAGACAAGGAAAATATGTTCTGGAGAGTTAAGTCACTTTTGCCCAAGGTCACACAGTTGATAAGTGGAGGTGCTAGGATTCAAATCCATGGCTTCCCGCCTCCCAACACTCTGAATCTTCACTGTAAATTAGAATCCTCTGGTGGGTTTTTTCCTGGCCCCCACATCCCAAAGGTTCTGGTTCATTTGGTCAGGGGAGGGGCCCAGGTACCCTGTTTTCAAAAGCTCCCAGGTAATCTAATGTGTATCCAAGTTTGAGAGCCACTGCTCTAAGGTGCAGTTTATATCCTTGCAATTCAAAGCACGAGGCTGTCTGGAAAAAAATTCAGCCATTGTCAATATAATGAAAATAGTTACATGGCTGGACACTTTCCGGACAGCCCTCGTATGGTCCATGGAAGCGCAGTTTCAGTATCAACCAGGCACTTGTCAGAAATGCAGACACTAGGCTCTCCCAGACCTTGTGAAAGAACCTGCATTTTAACATGACCCCTAGGTGAATCACCAGTTCTCACATTAGTGTGCATCAGAATCACCTGGAGGGCTTGTTAAAACACATTGCTGGGCCCCACTCTGTTTCTAACTCTGTGGGTCTGAGGTGGAGCCCAAGGATGTGCATTTCTAACATGTTCTCAGTTGTTGCTGGCTTGGGCCCACTAGGAATGACTGGTCTAGCTACAGAGTGCAGCCACCATGTAAGTAGAAATTTAGGTTGTTAATTGGGGTGGGGGTGGGGGTAAGGAAGCATATATAGCACATAGGTTTTGAAGGTAGAGAAACCTAGGTTGGCATCTCGGTTCCACCCACAAACTCTGTAAACCTAGGAAAGTTACTTAATGTCTCTCTGAACCTGTTTCTACATCTATTAAACCACAGGCTTAATAAGGCTAACAGAATCTCAACACATTGAATATAACTTTCTTTTGCTTTCGACATGCCCTGGGGAAGCAGGGATGGCTCAGCTGGTTAAGTGCTCACTTTGAGGCCACGGGGACCGAGGATTGAATCCTGGCCCCGGCCTGTGCTGACCCATATGCTGAACTGAGGTGTGCTTCCCATGCGGGAGGCCCCCAGTTCGGCCCCTGGCTGGAGGGTGTGCCTCCCATGGCGGAGGCTTCCAGCCCAGTTCCCGCCCTGCACGGCCCCTGTCCACCTCGGTGGAACAAAACTGTATCGAAAACTGATGACATACAACTATAGAGACTGGCCTGGCCCTCCCCCTTCTCTCTGTCTCTGTCAAAAATAATAAAATAAATCTTTAAGAAACAAACAAACAAAAAAGACATGCCCTGATATTTTATTAATGTAACTGGTCTTATCTATCCCTATTTTCAGACTGAATGGAAGGAATTCTGAATCGTCACTGCATATTAGAATCACCTCGTGAGTTTGTACATGGCCCACAAGCCTCAAAGGTTCTGGTTCATGTGGTCAGCAGGGAGGCCCAGGTACCCTAGTTTTCAAAAGCTCCCCAGGTAATTCTAATGTGTATCCAAGTTTGAGGTGGGGGTCCTTTAAGACCTCACTCAGAATCCTCACAAGGCTAAGAGTGGCACTGAGTGTGGCACAGCCAGCCCACCACACCGGCGAGGAGACGGGCTGCAATGACGACCCCCCCAGGCTGCCCCAGGGGCACGCGCCCCAGCAGAGCTCTAGGGCGGCACGACTGCACGAGGCAGGCCTGGGCTCCAGCCGGGCTCTGCCACTCCAGGAGGGAGGCCTCCGGCAAGCCGCCCAGCTCCTCTAAGCCGGTTGCCCGTCGGCAGTGAGGACCGTGACACGAGCCGTTACTCACCGAGCCGTGGGAGTGGGCTGGGGGACATGAACTCCACTCAGCGAATCGGGAAGTGGACGCTTCGCTCCAGCGGGCTTCCGGCGTTCCGGGTCTCCTCGCGCTCCGCCCCCCGGGCTCTGCGGACCCAGCGCGCCGGATCCTCCCCTCTTCCCGGTCCGCGTAGCTGCCGAAGCTAGTGGGCGTACAGCTGGGCGGCTTCCCTCCGGCGCCTAGACTCAACCGCCAGAGCAACGACGGCGCCGCTCTGTCCCCCCGGAGCATAGAGCGAGCCCAGCGCGCAGGCCCGCGCCCCGCCGTGTGAGCCTGAACTACAACCCCCAGAATGCCTCGGGAGCGCCCTGACACACTTGCAACTGGCGTGTCATTGGATTTCTCTCCTTCACTGGAGCCATTCATTCATTCAACAAATATTCATTGAGACTTCACCTTCCTAGGCTCTGGTCATAGTGGGTGACCAAGGAGACAAGCTCTCAGCCTTGAAGACCCTTAAATCTACAGGGGAAGGAGTGTCTATAAGAAAACAAATAAATTATAATAACAGTTCTTCAGATGATTAAAATGGGGTGATGTGATAGTGACTGGGTGGCTTTTTATTGGATGCTCAGGGATGTCCTAATAAGATGAGATCTGAGATGAATGACACTAAGCCAACCTTATGAAAACTAGGAAAGGAGCGCTGCAATTAGAGGTAACAGTTTGTGCGCAGGACTTGGCACTTGGTGGAAATGACTTTGACAATTTGGGAAAAAGGAAAGCCCAGTAAGACTGGGGAAAGTGATGCGACAAGAGGTCGCAGAGCAAGGCAAGAACCTTTAGGACTTTGTAAGCCAAGGTAAGGAGTTTGGATTTCTTGGTTAGGGGTGCAGTTTTTGGAGGCAGTACCTGGGTTCCAATATGCTCCTAGCAAACTGCATGACTTTAGACAAGTTAATAGGGTTTCTCATCTATTACTAGAAGTGCAATGATAGATTATCAAAGGGGAGAGGCATGATCTGATTTACATTAAAAAAAAGATGTATTTATTGTTTAGGAGAAGGAGGGAGGGAGGGAGAGAGAGAGAGAGAGAGAGAGAGAGAGAGAGAGAGAGGCTCAGGGGGTGAGCCCAGAGCAGTCTCCATAGTTCTATATCATTAGTTGTGACATGGTTTCACTCCACATAAGTGGATGTGGGGCCATGCAGGGCAGGAGCCAAACCATGGGCCTCCTGCATAGGAGGCAAGAACCTTCACTGTAGAGCCATCCTGGCAGTTACCAGTTGCACTGTAGTTCAGCATATGGGTTTGCATGGGCTGGGACTGGAAATCGAACCCCAGTGCTCAATTGCTGAACTATCCTATCATCCCTGATTTACATTTTTTTAAAGGTCACTCTGTATGGCTTTGGAGAAGCTGCTTATCTTCTCTCAATTTCCTCATTAGAAAAAACAACAACACGATAATGCCTGTCTCAGAAAATTGTAAGATTTGAGTGACCTTCATTAAAGTGTGTCAGCCAGCACCTGGCACATAGGAGAAACTCAATAAGAGGTACGCTTCTTTGATGATTTCTTCACTCATTTATTTCCATCTCCCCCGGGAGCCTTCTGTTTTTACCAGTGATCACAGTTGATCTATTCTTACCTCAAAAGTAAAAACTGTCTTTCTTGTCCATGCAAGCTGCTCCTTTTTTCCTACTTCCACAATCCAACTTCCCAAGAGAGACCTCCACCTCAATGGTTGTCTAAGTGTAGCCTCTTTTCTAACCTCATCCTGTGAGGCTGGATTTTCTTCACGTACTTCAACCAGAACGGATTAAATATTGAAGCAGATATGAGAGTGTCTTCTATTATGACAGACATTAAAGGGATTTGCAAAATATATAAAGCAATGTCACTCCTCTCACTTAATTTTTTCTTTTGGAATAGTAGTTTTAATATAAAATATGTTAATGAATTTCTTATTGTTATATTTAAAACTGAGTTAAGCTTTTTGGGGTTTCTAATAATTTTTAAGAGTATAAAGGGGGAATAGCTAAACAGGTTGAGCGCATGCCTTGCAACCACAATGTCTGGGGATAGAATCCTGGCCCTGGCTCATGCAAACCCATATGCTTAACTGGGGCATGCCTCCCATGCGGGAGGCCCCCAGTTTGGTTCCTGCTCCTTGTGGCCCCACATCCACCTGTGTGAAATGAAACTATGTTGAAATTAATGATGTACAACTATGGGAACTGCTCTAGGCCCTGCCCCTTCTCTCTGTCTCTCTCTCTTTCTCAAACAATAAAGTAAATCTTAAAACAAAAACAAAAACAAAAACTGGGGATGCTGGGATAGCTCAAAAGATTGAACGCTTGCCTTGCAACCATGACGTTCGGGGATGGAATCCTTACCCTGGCCCATGCAAACCCACATGGTGAACTGAGGTATAACTGGTAACTGCCAGGATGGCAGCAAAGGTTTGGTTCCACTCCATGTGGCCCCACATTCATCTGTGTGAAATGCAATTATGTCAAAAAACTAATGCACAACTACGGAGACTGCTCTGGGCCCTCTGTCTTTCTCTCTCTCTCTCTCTCTCTCTCTCTCTCTCTCTCTCTCTCTCTCTCTC